>PVJI01019030.1:0-31948 GCA_004026765.1 Micronycteris hirsuta
AAGCTGGTGAAGGAAATAGACTTTCGGGAAGTCCAGGAAGCTCAGAGAGTCCCAAAGAAGTTGGACCCAAAGAGGAACACACCAAGACACATCATAATGACATTACCCAAGATTAAAAATAAGGAGAGAATCTTAGAAGCAGCAAGAGAAAAGGAGACAGTTACCTACAAAGGAATTCTCATAAGACTGTCAGCTGATTTCTCAAAAGAGACCTTGCAGGCAAGAAGGGGCTGGAGAGAATTCCAAGTCATGAAAGGCAAGGACCTACATCCAAGAATATTCTATCCAGCAAAGTTTTCATTTAGAATGGAAGGGCAGATAAAGTGCTTCTCAGATAAGTTCAAGTTCAAGAAGTTCATCATCACCCAGCCTTTATTGTATGAAATGTTAAAGGAAGTTATATAAGGTATGGAGGAATATCAACAGGGGAGTGGTAGGGGGAGAGGGTGGGAATGGGGCATAGAACAAGTAGCATAAATGGTAGGTAGACAACAGACAGGGGGAGGTTAAGAATAGTATAGGAAGTGCAGAAGTGGAAGGACTTATGTGTATGACCTATGGACAAAACTAAAGGGGGTGGGGAGCAAGAAGTGGGGGAAGAGTGGGACAACTGTAACAGCATAATCAATAAAATATAGTTAAAAAATTTATCGAACCTTTAGCTTACCTTTTTTCTTTCCTTTGCAGTCATTCAAATCTAGGCCTTTATTTCCTCATGCTTAGATTATTGCTTTTTTCCTTTAAAACAGTTTATTTCTCATTAATATTGTTCCCCAATAGGTCACATTCTGTATAGTGGTCAGATCAACATTCCAAATGCACAGCTTTCATTAAGTCCTCTTTGGCAAAAGCAAATACTTTTTACACTAAATTACAATAGCAGTTTGCATCTTCATGATAAAGACCCACTTTCTTTTCCTAGTGTACCTGGTATTCTAAGCCCTTCCCTTCACTCTGCATTCTCAACCATATGCTCACTTTAATCCCTTCCCGTGCTACAGCTGAAATGGTTTAACAGCCGTAACATGGCATCTTCTAATGTGTTCTTTCTCCACTCTCTTTCCCAAGCCCTCCGAATTGTATTGGATTCATTGAATTCTGTCAACATCTATGGCAGAAATTTTATCATCTTGATAAATTTGGATGACACTATCTTGTAATGCTTTCATCTCCTCTGAACTTTCATACCACTTACATCTGTACGACTTTGTGGTAGTTGGGAGCGTGCATATGTTTGTGTATGTGTGTCTCTATGTGTGTATATTTATATGTGTACACATATGTATGTATTCATACATATGCATCTCTTTCTCATATACACATATATCTGGGTTTGGGGTCAGGCTTCTGGGTTTTCATCCTAGTCTTGCTGTTTACAAACCATGTGATCTTGAATGAATTACCTAACTTTCCTGAACTTTAGTTTATTTATCTATAAAATGGATTAACAAAGAGTACTTACCTTTCTTAGTTTCCTTGGGCTACCATGACAGGTGTCACAAACTTGGTGGTTTAAAACAACAGAAATTTGTTCATTCATAGTTGTGGGTGCTAGAAGTCTGAAATCAAGATTTTGGCAGGGCCACGTGTTCTCTGAACCCCCTAGTGGAGGGTTTCCTTTTGCCTCCGGGATCTCCTGGTGGTTGCTGGCAATCCTTGTCAGCCCTTGGCTTGAGACATCACTTCAATCCCTGTTTGTCTTCCTGTGTCATTCGCTCTCTGAGTCTAAATGTTGCTGTCTCCTCTTCTCATAGGGATACAAGCCAGAGGGTTAGGCTTCATTCCAGTTGAGAATGACCTCATTTTTACTAATTACATCTACAAGGTCCCTATTTTCAATAAGGTCACACTTTGAGATTCAAGATAGACATAAATTTTGGAGGGACACTGTTCAAGCCAGAATACTACCTCAGAGCTGTGTTAAGGATTTCATGGGATCATTCATGTAATGTGCTTGATGAAGTGCACTGGTACGTGGCAAGTACTCACAAATTCAGATATTGATATTGTATTACTACTATTAGTATTTGATAAATTTCCTTGTATAAGAAACTTGAGGGTTTAGCCTTTTGATCATGCTTGTTGAAAAACTTCTTAAAAATCCAAAGCTCAAATATTTAATAAAGAGAAAATCATTTTCTATAAAAGGCAAGAATTATCAAGATTTTGGAAACTTCCCGTTATCCTGGCAGAGTTACATCTGTCAACTGTTACTTGCAGAGAGTTTTTTAGAATTCTCTTGCCCAGTTTTCATAAAAACTACTTTAATTCTATTAGCAGCTGTTGACTGAGTGCATGTTTGTAAAAATATAGGTATAAAATACAGAAAAGGGGCAGAATTACAGAAGGATATTGGGGTGCATTTTGGTTGAGTTGTTTTCTGCTGCATTATCAGGAGTTTTTTCAGACCTATGATAATTGAGAGTTTAAATGTTTGCTAAAACTACTGTTGGGGAAAAATGTTAACATAGATGTTAATAACATATAAAATATATACTGACTGTAGAATGACATTTTAAAAAGATAAATGTAAAACACTGGACAAGAATTAAAGGAGGCCAGAGAATAATCTAAATGAGTAGTTAGACTGTGTTTGGATCTGTGACATACTTGGAATGAGATGAAAATTTAACTTTTGTCTTGTTATAATAATTTATAGTTAAGTATGAATGTTGGAAGTTTAAAAACAATTACCATTTCACACCCATTAGGAGGGCTATTCTAAAAAAATAAGTATTGGCGAGGATGTGGAGACCCTGGGACCCTTGTGCCCTATTGGTGGAAATGTGAGATGGTGCATTTGCTGTGGTAGGCAGCATGAATGTGCCTCCAAAAATGAAAATGGAATTACTGTATGATTCAACAATTCAACTGTTGGTATCTGTCAAAAAGAATTGAAAGCAGGGTCCCCAAAATATATCTGTACGCCCACATTCATAGCAGCTTTATGCACATGAGCTAAAAGGTGGAAGCTATCCAAGTGTCTGTTGACAGCTGAATGGAGGAGCAAAATGTGTGATGTACATACAAGAGAATATTTTTAAGCCTTAAAAAAGGAAGGGCATTCTGACACATGCTACAATGTGGATTATCCTTGAAGTCATTATGCTAAGTGAAATAAGCCAGTCACAAAAAGACAAATAATGTATGATTCTACATATATGATGTACTGAGATGAGTCAAACACATAAAGACAAAGTAGAATGGTGTTTGTTAGGGGCGGGGATGGGGGTGAGGATGAGGAGTTGTTGTCTAATGGGCACAGAGTTTCAGTTTTACAGACAAAAGGAATTCTGGTCATGGATTGTCGTAACTGCAAAACAATATGAAATGTGTTTAATACCACTGATCTGTATATCTAAAAATGGTTAGGATAGTAAATTTTGTTTTGTAGTTTACCACAATAAAAAAATTGATAATAAAATGAAATGTAATTACTGAATGAATATATAATCTATGACATACTACCAACAAAGAGAAAATATAATACTTTATTCTAATAGAAGAAATAAAAATGAAAAATAAAAGAGAAAGGTAAAAAAATAGAAGAAAAATAGGATGATAGAAATCAGTAAGATAATTATCCATACATTATCAGATATGATGTTAAAATATTCTGTCATATGATACTGACAAGAGAAAGACTTAAAACCATGCAGAATATTTGAACATAAAGAGATGTAAAAGAATATATTAGGCAAGTATGAATTAAAAGAAAGCAGCTTTTTATTTTGATGTGTCCCATTTATTTATTTTTTCCTTTATTTCCCTTGCCCTAGGAGATATATCAGCAAAGATATTGCTACGTGAGATGTCTGAAATTTTACTGCCTGTGTTTCTGCTAAAAACTTTTATGGTATCATGATTTATATTTAAGTCTTTATCCATTTTAAGTTTATTCTCATGTATGATGTAAGTTGGTGGTCTAATTTCTTTTCTTTTTTTTTTTTTTTTGCATGTAGCAGTCAAGTTCTCCCAGTACCATTTATTGAAGAGACTATTTTTATACATTTTATGCTTGCCCTACTTTGTCAAATACTAATTGACCACAGAGACATGGATTTATTTCTGGGCTCTCTATCCTGTTCCATTGATTTATGTGTCTGTTCTTATGCCAATACGAGGCTGCTTTGATTATAGCGACCTTGTAGTATAGTTTTATATCAGGTATTATGATCTCTCCACCTTTGTTCTTCTTTCTCAAGGTTGCTGAGACTATTTGGGGTCTTTTTTGGTTCCATATAAATTTTTGGAGTATTTGTTCTAGATCAGTGAAATATGACATTGGTAATTTTATAGGAATTGCATTGAATCTATAGATTTCTTTGGGTAGTATGGACATTTTAATGACATCAATTCTTCTAATCCATGAACATAATATATGCTTCCATTCATAAAGAAATCATCATCAAAATGAAAAGAGAACTAACTCTATGGGAGAACATCTTTGCCAATGATACACTGGATAAGGGTTTAATCTCTAAAATATATAAAGAACTCATACAAATCAACACCAGGAAGACAAACAATCCAATTAAAAAATGGGCAAAGGACCTGAATAGACACTTCTCCAAGGAGAACATACAGATGGCCCATAGACATATGAAAAAAGGCTCAACACCGCTAGCTATCAGAGAGATGCAAATTGAAACCACAATGAGATATTATCTCACACCAGTCAAAACGGCCATCATTAATAAATCAACAAGCAACAAGTGCTGGCAAGGATGTAGGGCAAAGGAAACCCTAGTGCAATGTTGGTGGGAATGCAGACTGGTGCATCCACTCTGGAAAGCAGTATGGAATTTTCTTGAAAAATTAAAAATGGAACTGCCTTTTGACCTAGCAATTCCACTGCTGTGAGTATACCCTAAGCATCCCAAATCACCAATGCGAAAGAACTTAGGCACTGCTATGTTCCTAGTAGCACTATTTACAATAGCCTAATACTGGAAACAGCCTAAGTGTCCATAAGTAAGAGAGTTGATCAAAAAAACTAGTACATTTACATAATGGATAACTATGCAGCAGAAAGAAATGAATTCCTACCTTTTTGTGACAGCATGGTTAGAAGTGGAGACTATTATGCTAAGTGAAAAAAGCCAGTTGGGGAAAGACAAGTATCACATTAGAGAAATCTAATGAACAAAATAAACTAATGAGCATAATTGACTCAGAGGCATGGAAACATGGAACAGACTGTCAGTGACCAGAGGGGAGGGGCGAGGGGGATAATGGTGGGAAGAAGGGGAAGAGACTAATCAAAAACATGTATGAATGACCCCTGGACAATAGTGTGGGGACTGACTGTGGGAGTGGGGGTGGGCTGGGTGGAGACGAGCAAAGGGGGAAAAATTGGGACAACTGTAACAGAATAACAATAAAAAAAAGAAAGCTGCTATGTCAAAATTAAAATTAGACAAAATTTAAGGCAAAAATCATTTCTAGGAATAGAGATACTATATCTTAAAAAGTAATCTATAATGAATATATAAGACAATTATTCAGTGATTATTCATTGAGTGTCTGCTAGATGCTTAGCATCATTCTGGGTATTGGGGAGGAAAAGTCAACAAAATGTCAAAAATCCATGCTCTCATGGACAGAACATGGGCAACTTTGAAAACTCCACAATATTATGGGAAATTTTATCATACCTTATGAAATGGAGAAGTCAAGCATTTGAAAAATTAGAGGGATTTAGAATGTTTGAACAAGAAATCTAGCAAGCTTGATTTAAAACATATTTAAAAACTTATATCCCATTTGTACAGATATTTATTCTTTTCAAGTGCCTATAGAACAAAAAGTAAGTGAGTAGGAATAAATTCAACAAAAGTACCTAAGATTTTTATGGGAAAAAATGTGAGATATTATTGAAGTTTTAAAAATCTGATTAAATGCAAAGATATAAAATTGTTATGTATGGGTCACATAATTTGAAAAACCACACATTATTAACCTATAAGTTTAATGCAATTTCTTTTTTAAACTGCAATAGGAATTTAGCTAGACAGTTACTAAAATGCACATTGAAGAGCATGATGCAAAGTACAATTGAGGAAATTTGAAGGAGATTGTGTTAGTATGGCTCCTACAAGGGAAATAGAACCTATAAGGCATGTACATAGAAAGAGATTTATTGTGAGGAATTGGTTCATGCAATTATGGAGGATGAAAAGACCCTTGATCTGCCCTCTGCAAGCTGGACACCCAGGAAAGCTGGTGGTATAATTCCAGACAGAGTCCAAAGGCCTAAGAACTAAGGAAGTCAAGGTATAAATCCTAGTTCAAGGGCATGAGAAGACCAAGAGCCTACCTAGCTCAAGCAGGCAGGCCAGAAGCAGAAAGGGCAAATTCCAGTTCTCACCAGGTTAGATGATGGGAATTGCTTTGGGGAGGTGACTACTTTACTAAGTTCATTGATTAGGATGCTTACCTCAGTTGGAAATACTCTCATAGATAACACTCAGAAGTGGGGTTTAATCCAGGTACTCTTTGCCCAGGCAAGTTGAAATAAAATTAACCATTGCAGAGAACATGGTGAGGGTTCTTCCCTACCAGACCGCAAGGCTAATTAGTAAACATAGCAATCTAAACTGTGTGGAAACATTGTAGCATTATTTCAGGGATTAAATAGAATAATGTAACAGAATAGAGTCCTAAAATGAACCATTCAAATATGAAAATATGACAAATGCCAGGAGTGACATTATAAATCAATGGGGAAAGATTGGGGCGCTTAATAAATGATATTGAGCAAAGCTTGTCTTTGTAAATAAAAAGTAAGATCCGGTTCTACCCCATATACACAGGGATATATCCCAGAAAGATGAAAAAGATGAATGTGAAAACAAGAATTTTAAAACTTTTAAAAGAAATAGAGCTTCTTAAATACACCTCTTGCAGGAAAACATTGTTTAGACACGGTGAGCACAAACCATAAAGAATAACATTCATAAATTTTACTATATAAGTGCTAAAAATATCTGTACAACTATAGAACAAGTTATAAGTCACACATGGGAGAGTTTGAATGATTTATGTCAGAGTGTGAAATAAAAATTTAAAAAGTAACAAACTAGAAACTCAAGATGAAAAAAAGAATAAGTATTTAAACAGGCAGTTTATGGATAAAGAAAACTTAATGTCCAAGCACTGTGGGCAAGAACACTCAGCCTTGTTGGACATTAAATAAATGCAAATAGAACCACAATGACATGTATGTATAATTCCCACCAGACTGGCAACAAGTACAAAGTCTTATAATACCGAGTATTGTCAAGATAGTGGAGCAATGGCTATTAGTGTGTGTATAAATTGGTTCAGTCCCTTTATAGTGCTAATTGTTGAAGATGCCTCTTTTCTACAGCCATGCACTTTCTTTCATGTCTAGATTTATACCCTAGAAAATCTCCCACGTGTGCTCAAGGATATAGATTTTCTCCTTCCAGCATTTAATATTTTTATTGTTGTTATTCAGGGGTTAAAATGAATTGATTGGAATTATATATATCAACTGAGATAAGTCTCAGAAGTTAAGTTGAATAAAGCAGCTTTCAGAATGTGACATGTGTACAGGGTGAGGCAAAAGTATAATAGGTTTACAGTTGTGAGTGTGCAAAACAGTGTACTCTTGTATTATTATTTATTAATTATTGTGTTATTTTCCATAAGAACACCTGTAAACCTACTTCCCCCCATCTTGTGTGTGTATATGTATATATATGTGTATATATATATATGTATATATACATATGTATACATAAAATATGTGTGTGTATACACACACACACACTCTTATATAATGGTCTGTCCAGAAGGTATCCAGCCATCAGAAGGTATTTTTGATATTTTGGTAATATCAAAAATAGAGACATTTATTGAAGAAGATACAAGAAACACTGCACATAGGACAATGATGCCTAAGTCCCTTTCAGAGTAGGCACCTTGGGACCTCGCACAGTTCTCCCAATTGCCTTCAACTGCCCCATCGTATTTTCCTAAATCTCACTGATGGTCTGACATCTCTTCCCTTTCAAAGATGATTTTAGTTTTGGGAAAAGGCAGAAGTCACAGGATGCCAAACCTGGGCTGTAGGGGGCGCTGAGTCACCTGAGTGAGTTGATGTTTTGCCAAAAAACTACCAGATGTGAGGCAAGAGCAGATGCAGTGTCGTGATGAAGCTGCCAATCACCAATTGTGCATAGTTGTGGCCTGCTGAATCACCTGAATTGTTTTCGTGAAGGAATGTTAAGCTTAATGCAAAATTTGATGCGGATTTGTTGCTCTACTCGCCCAGACATTTTAAATTCAATGACCACACAATACACATGCTCACTCAGCAGCATCTACCGCCCCCACTGACTAGTACTGGGAAGTTCACACATGTGCATTCCAGTCCACTCTCCTTGCCTGTCAGGTTACATTGATGTTGCACAAATCATTCTTGTTATATGAACAATGGCTTGGGAGAAAGAGAGAAGGAGATAGAATTTGAAAAGATCACAGAAAATAACAGTATTTGTGAAGCTTTAGGTTGTTTGTTTGATTTACTTAACTCTGATTTGCTTTGTTTTAATATTTAAAGCAACATGGAAGAACATGAAGCTTAATAAAGTTAGTTGGTATATGAGCATTTATTTTATTATTTTAGGCTTTTCTGCATGTTTAAAATATTTCATAATAAAAAATATATTGTGAACGTATTTTAACACTGACCCAAAATAAAATGAGGAACAAGACAAACTTTCAAGCTAGGTTCCAAAAGCAGATCCAAGAGACTGGCTGACCTAAGAGTTCAAGAAAAAGTCTCATGGCATTTAATTAACTGCAAATCTCTAGAGATCAAAACTAAAATAAATGCAGTCAACTCAGTAGAAGACAGATTTGGAATCAAAAAAGAAAGAATATAGTTGTCCAAATTGGATGGGCTAATGGCAGGAAGTGACCTCCTTTCCTTGGAAGTGTTCAAACAGAGTTGGTGACCCCAGCCAGTTTGGTGGAGGTCGTGGTGATATTTTGGGTACAAGAGTGAATGATGAGTACTGGGGTCTCTTTCAAACGAGTGATAAAAATGACCCTTTTTTTCCTTTACTGATGAAACAGGAACTCCTTACAGGGTTTTAGGTTACCTCTTTCCACGTGAATAGTCATTATCCTGTGACGGCACAAACTTTCCATAGTCTTATCTTAGATGGTCTTAAATTTGGATCGGGCTTTGTAGCGTCCAAATGTTCATCTTTCCTGTATGAGCGGATTTTTGGTTTAGAAAAGCCTGGTTAAATCATTTCTATTTATTTAGTAAAGTTTCGTAAACACTTCCTGACTGCTGTACTCTGTTTTACTGTGCTGCTACTCCCTCAGCTTTGTCTCAGTTATCTCTTTAGATTAGAAATCATTTTTAAAAGTCAGACATATTCAAGTTTTATTCATTTGTACTGTTTTTCAGTTGTTGAAATCAAGTTATTTAATATATTAAAAACCAGCAGTATCAATACTATTGCATTGTTTTAGAGAGAGAAGTATCACACCTAACATTGCCTATACAGCTTAACCTGCAATTTATTTTCCTATTTGTGTAGAAATAGAGAAGCTGACCTTGGCCTCAGTCTCTGGAGGATTACTTGAAAGAAACAAAAGCATGGTCTGCTAAGGTCACCCTAAAAACCCATTAAAATTTTATTAAAGACTTGAGTTAGTAGTAGGCAGATGGAAAATATAAGTATCCAAGTAGAAAATAGAATATTGTGGTGTAGCAGGAAACATAGGTGTATAGCCATGAAAAATCAATGGGAGTAACTTAAAAAGGTAATAAATCTCTCTTAAGAAGTATTGTCATGTTGTCTGAGCCTGCAACTATGAACTTTTTATCTGATGTGTTAAAAGTTCCTTGCACTTTCATATCTAGTAATAAATTAAAAGTTTGGAGTTTTTTTAGTGATTAAGTGGTGAGACAGAAAATTTTTTTCTAAAAAAAAAAATCAGCTATTGAAGCCCTGTGTAATTGTTCTGATGCTATTTTTTGCTGCAGCCTAAACAAGGAACTATGCAATCAGTTTTTAGCTTTTATGAGAAAGGTTCTAGTGATGTGACCCACTGATCTTTCTCCCAGCGAGTTCCACAGCCCATATCTCCAGATCACAGATGCGTAACTACAGTGGTATTAGCTGCCTCTATGAGTCAGAAAACATATAAAAATGGTGGTAAGGTACGGTGGTAGGGCTGGGGTGGATGTCATGTGTACTAAAGAGTGACCTCTAAGAAAGAGAAATAAATTTTTGGAATGTCTGCATATTTAGTCCTTTTACTCACAAGGTCCAGAAAGAGGTCTACTAGTTTTGCTTGATAGTATTGGTGGGTGTTTTTTATCCATCCAAGAACTGAGAACTCAGTTTCTACTGGACACAATCTTCAAATTTGTACTTAAATGAGCAGCTGTGGTCTTCAGGAGCGTGTTATAAATCATGCTCCGTGGACTGGAGAGCGTTTATGTCTGTCACTTTTTGGTGCTTGTATTTGCCACGATGACCTACCTATTCACAGAGCCATGACAGTGAAGACTTTTGTGTTTGTGATTTAAAAATTTATTTTATAAGTAGGATATCTGAAAGAGAACTCACCACTTCAAAACGTACTTTTTGACTAAAATTTCCAGGTGTCTCCAAGCTGTTTTTAAATGCTGTGGATCACATCAATACGGAGGCTTTGAAAGTAATGAAGTGAAGCCTTCCAAATAGTTTGACAAAATTGGCAGCGCTTCAGAAAGGAGAGAGCCAAATGAAAACGCCCCCACGGAAAATGTACTGCTCAGACAGTTGCAGGGTAGAGGATTATGGCGGGACAATGCACATCGTGTTTCCTTGTGTATCAAGGCCAGAGAGAGTGCATGTTTTGTGATCTTTTGTTATGAACCCAACTTGCACTGTGCAGTGACAGCTCTAATTTAGTTACATGGACAGAATAGATTCATTACCCTTTCAGTCTCCTAGTCTGAAAAATAACATAGACATTTTCCCTTCAACATTATTAAAATTCAGTTTCTTGTGAATAAAAGACATATTGACTTTACGTGAAAATACTGTTTCGGTGAATATCGCTATGACTCTTGCGATTTTGGCACTGAAATGTAACAACCATATTTCTGTCGCATCCGGAAGTTATTCTAGACAAGCTAATGTTGTAAATAAGGTACTTTCCAGTCTATCAATTTGTGACAGAAAACTTATCAAAGTTTTATTGTTCTATCTTGTGTCTTGGCATGCCATTTTTCGGAAGCCTTTTTCTAGTTGCTCTTAATATTATTAAAGGCCGGCAAGATTTTCCAGTTATGATATTCAATACATCCTTCATGACGGACTTTTTGGAGAGCAAAATCGCCAGTTCTTTTTTACCTTCATATTTAAGCGGAAAATAAAAATACATACTTTGTTTCAATTCTTCAATAGTCTAGGGAAGTAAAATAGGTGATGGAGTGGACTGGAATTGAATTTCATCACTAACATACGATTTTGTAGACATTAATGTCTTCTACTTTAGGGGATAGGCATATTCCATTCTAGGGTAAAAAGTGCTTCATTGTGTTTTTTTTAAAGACAAAAGTTTTTGGCAGGAGGGGGGAGGTGCACTGTCACAGTGAGGCTAGATTTGATTTGACTTCCCCAACATGGCCAAGGAGTGTGACTCTCTGCCTTAGTGAGGAAAACGTACTGTGGGGAAGACTGGGACAGGGATGATGCCCTTTGTATGTGAACAGAAGCCAGCGTAAGACAGATTAGTGATTTTTGCCCTATTTGGTCTTATGAACCTTTTTGAATTATATTTTTTATTGTATACCAGTAGACTTTACTGTTGCTGTTGGGGGATATGGGTCGAAGATAACTGCCATGACAGCTTTCTTTTCATAAGTTTGTTCTCTTTCTTTTGCGGAGAAAGTTACATACACATGCACACAAGCACACACATACCCTAAATGCTACAGCTGTGCTTACAATAGATACATAGTCTCCTGCCTCCCACTTCTACTCACAGAGCTCCAGAGGCAATGGCTGCTAGCTCTTTCTCATTTCTTGGGGTGTTGTTTTCACCTCTTTCCTAAATGTTTATTTACCTGCTTCCAGATTGAGACATTAAGCTTCCTACTATGCTAAAGCTTGAGGTGAACTATACACTTTATCACCTCTTTCTTCCCCTTTTCCTGGTGGAGCTATACAATTTCTCATTTATTTGTTCCTTTTATAGCTTCAAATGGTATAATTAAGTCTCTATGGTTTGTTTTATCTACTACAGAAAATATTTCTCCTCATGTGTGTTTATTTATGTAGTCCTAGTTGATTCATTATCTAAGGTCAAAGGGAAGGTTCAAAACCAACATATTTAATTAGCAGGAGTCTCTGCGAACGTGTGTGGATGCCAGTGTTCTCAGGGTGCGGTTTTCCCATGGCGCTGTGTGGATCACCGCGAGCATCTTCAGGTATTTCACAAACAGAACGAGTTTTTCCTCTGCCGTTCAGCAGGTCTTCCACCTTTTTGTTTTTCTGTGTCATACATTTGAATTTTATTTAAAAATAAGATCACTTTTGAGGAGGCTTGAGTTTTAGCCCAGCTCTTCTAGTGACTTGCTTTGTGACTTGACTAAGTCATTTGTGGTGTCTGGGTGTCAATTGCAACAACGGCCCCAAATGACAAAAGGACAGAACTTGTAGCAGCGTGCCTGGGCTGTCATTATAGAGCACCACGGTTTGGCGGCTTAAACAGCAGAACTCTGTTTGCTCATCGTTGCGGACACTAGAAGTCCAAATTCAAGGTGTCGGCAGGTTTCTTCGGAGGCTTTCCCCCTCGGTTTGTAAGTGACCACCTTTTCACTGTGTCTTTGCCCTCCGTGCATGCACACCCTCCAGTTTCTTAATCTCTTCTTTTTGTAAGGACACCAGGCTATTGGATTAGGTCCCACTCGAACGACCTCATTTCAACGTAATTATCTCTTTAAAAGCCCCACATTCAAACACAGTCACATTCTTACGTACGGTGCCCACTGGGTACTGGAAACATCAGGGGGAACACTTTGTAAAGTATGTGATTATGCTACGCTGTACACCTGAAACTAATACAAAAAAATATTGAATGTAAACTATAACTTAAAAAAAGAAAATCCATTAACCACACACACACAAAACCAAATACAGTCCATTCTGAGTTTCTCTGCACATGAATTGTCAACATGTATATTTGGCGTGGGGGAGGGAGACACACAATTCAGCTCATAATGGAGTTGGTAATCTCAAATTCCATTTGGCTCTAAAATTAAAGGAATATTGCTCACCAGGAAATATTGCTTCCTGGTGAGCAATATTCCTTGTTCACATTTTATAAATATTCTTTATTTAATTTGTAGGTTAAAACACTATAATGCAGAGAATAATCACTGCTTTTTATACCATGTCTTATTTACATCATAGTTATGCTGCCCCTATATTCACCACCCCCCCTGGCTTGAATGCTCATGGTCAATCAAAATTTTTATTTTTATTTATTTTTTATTCATTCTATTTTTCCTCATTTATTTCCCTCTTCATTTTCTTATTCCAATTTGACATAATAAAAATTAGAGTGGCTTTTCTCCCAATATTTCTTTTTAGTCCCCTTGTACTTCCCTCCCTCCAGGAATCACCACACTGTTGTCCATGTCCATGAGTCCTTTCACCTGTTTTTGCTCAATTCCTCCACCCCTCAGCCCCGCCCCCACTACCTGACATACGCTCTCCATCTATGAGTCTGTCTCTGTTTTGCTTGTTAGTTCAGTTTGATCATAGGATTCCACTTTTGAGTGGAATCGTATGGTATTTGTCTTTCTCTGACTGGCTTATTTTACTTAGCATAGTGTTCTCCAGGTCCATCCCTACTGTTGAAAAAGGTAAAAATTTCTTCTTTTTTATGGCTGAGTATAATTCCATTGAGTAAATGTTCCATAGTTATTTTATCCATTCATCTATTGATGGACTCTTGGGCTGCTTCCATATCTTGGCGATTTTAAATAACACTGCAATGAACGTAGGGGTGTTTATGTTCTTTTGGATTAGTGTTTTGGGTTCCTTCGGATAATTCCCAGAAGCGAGACTGCTGGGTCATAAGACAGATCCATTTTTCATTTTTTGAGATATCTCCACACTGCTTTCCACAGTGGCTGCATCAGTCTGTATTCCCACCAATAGTGCAAAAGGGTTTTCCTTTCTTCATATCCACACCAGCACTTGCTGTTTGTTGATGTATTAATGATAGTCATCCTGACAGGTGTGAGATGGTATCCCATTGTGGTTCTAATTTGCATTTCTCTGGTGATTAGTGATATCAAGCATCTTTCCATGTGTCTGTCTGCCATCCCTATGTCCTCTTTGGAGAAGTGCCTATTCAGATCCTTTGCCTATTTTTTTATTGTTTTTTTTTGGGGGGGGTGTTAAGTTTTATAAGTTCTTTATAAACGTTGGATATTAACCCCTTATCAGATGTATTAGCAAATATGTTCTCCCATTCTGTGGGTGGTCTTTTTATTTTGTTGATGTTTTCCTTTGCTGTGCAAAAACTTGAGTGATGTAGTCTGAGTTGTTTAGTTTTCCTTTTGTTTCCCTTGCCTGGGGAGATATATCTGGTAAAAAATTTCTGTGAGCAAGATCTGAGATTTTGCTGCCTATTTTTCTTCTAGGATTGTTATGGTTTCAGATCTAACATTTAAGTCTTTGATCCATTTTGAATTTATTCTTGTGTGTGGTGTAAGAAGGTGGTCTAGTTTCATTCTTCTGCATGTGTCTGTCCAATTTTCCCAACATCATCAATGAATAGGCATCTATAACCCATCGTATATGCTTGCTTCCTCTGTTGAATATTAATTGACTATAAAGGTGTGAATTCATTTCTCGGCTCTCTGTTCTGTTCCATTGATCTATGTGTCTGTTTTATGCCACTACCAGGCTTTTTTGAATACTATGGCCTTGCAGTATAGTTTGATATTAGGTAGCATGGTTCTTCCAACTTTGTTCTTCTTTCTTAGGGTTACTGTTGCTATGTGGAACTTTTTGTGTCAATCAAAATTTTTAATTCATGGATTAGCCCAAAAGGCTATATCTAATGTTGGGTGGTAAAAATCTAAACATTAACCAAGGACAGTTGAAAATGCAGCCCAGGTTTGTCCAATGTAAAATAAATTGTTGGACTGAACAGCTGGAAGGGGCAATGGAGCACAATTTCTTATTGTAGATATAGCCAAATGATCAAAGACTAATTTATCCTATTTAACTCACCAGACATAGATAGAGTATAGCTCCATCCTACCTTAAAAGGCAAGCTTTAACATCCTTTTTTCAAAATTACAGAGGTTACTATCTTTTGGCTATACCCAGATAATATAAGACTAGCTATCTATTTAATAAATCTGAGGGCATGGTTCTGTTGCTCTAACTGTGTACCTAGTGTGAAGAAGAGGTCAGATATGCAAAAGATATCTTTTCCACTGTTTCATCTTTAAGATTGGACAATCTTTTGCATATTTATAAGGGAAATCTTGTTTTTTACTTAGTCTAATCATTTTAAGTGGGATATTTAGGTTTATTAACGTTTAATATAATTGTTAATATAATATAATTTTGTTTAAGTCTACTGTTTCCTATTTACTTTCTATTTATCCCAAAGATTTGTGATCTTTTGTTTCTTAGGGTTAAGCAAATAACCTTGTATATTTAATTTTATCTTTTGTTCTTTTAGCTATAGCTTTTTGCATTTTTTTTAAACTTTTTTTTTTTAAAGATTTTATTTATTTATTTTTAGAGAGAGGGGAAGGGAGGGAGACAGAGAGGGAGAGAAACAGCAATGTATGGCTGCTCCCCACATGGCCCTCACTGGGGACCTGGCCTGCAACCCAGGCATGTGCCCTGACCGGGAATTGAACTGGGACCCTTTGGTTCCCAGCCCGTGCTCAATCCACTGAGCTATACCAGCCAGGGCGCTTTTTGCATTTTTAAAGAAGACACTGTAGGTATAACAATATTACACATAAATTGTCACAGGTTATTCTGAATAAATCTTATAGTACTTTCATATCACATAGCAATTTAAACAGCATAATTTAATTCATCTTTTCCCATTCTTTGCACTATTGTTGTATATTTCACTCCTAGATATGTTTTCTATATAGAGTGATAGTCACAGGTGTTGGACATTCATACTCAGATATGTCTTTTGGTGGGCCGCCATTCAGCCCACCATACCGCTTCTCTGTTTAAAACCCTCCAACTGCTTCATATATAACTTAGAGTAAAAGGCATAGTCCTTACAATAGACTGCAAGTCCTTATTCATCTGGCTTCTCCCTGTGTTCCTTCTTTGACCTCATATCTAATTTTCTTTTTTCTCTCTCTACCCCAAGCACACCAGCATCCTTTGATATTGGAACACAGCAGTCATGCTCCCCATAAGGCAATAAACTTAGTGGAAGAGTTTTGCTCCAAATTCCAAGTTCACTGCTTTATTTCAGAGCTTTGATCAAAGGTTCCCTTCTTATTGCCTCTTACTGAGGTTATTTTCCTAACTTTCTATTTAATAATGCAACTTCTTCAAATAGCCCTCCCTATTTTTGCAATCACTGTCTTTCCTATCTCTTTAAAAATTTTTCCACAATATATCACTTGTCACTAATACATTTTTTATTTAATATTTTGGTTATTGTCAATCCCCAAATCATTAAAATGTAAGTTCTGTGAGGGCAGACATTTTTGTTTATTTTGTTTATTGTTTAATCCATAGCACAGAGCAAATACTCAAATATTCATTGAATGGATGAATAAGTGCCTTTTTAAAAAATTAAATCTATTAGAGTGATGTTGGTTAATGACATATAAGTTTCAGGTACTCAATTCTATAACACATCATCTTTTTACTGCATGGTGTGCTCACCAACCAAAGTCTGTCGCCATACATTTGAACTCCTTTCTCTTCTTCATCTCCCCCCTCCCCCCTTCTCCTCTGGTGACCACCACAGTGCTGCCTGTGCCTATGAGTTTGTTTGTTTTTTTGTTCATTTGTTGCTTTCTGTTTATATCCCACATATGAGTGAAACCATATGCTTCTTGGCCTTTTCCATCTGGTTTGTTTCACTTAGTACGGTATTCTCAAGATATAGCCATGTTGTCACAAAAGGTGATGTTTCTTCCTTTTTTGGCTAAGTAGTATTCCATTGGATATCCAGGTTGGGGAAAAGTTGGTTTACCATTGTAATACAAATAAATAATACAATAATTAATAAATAATGCAAGAATAAACTTTATGTTTCACGTACTCACAACCGTTAGCCTACTTTTGCCCACCTCTGCATGTCCCACAACCTAAGTGTCCTTCGATGAATGACCAGATTAAGAAGATGTGAATAAATGTCTTATGGCTTCCATTTTTGCTGTTGAGAAATCTGTGAGTATGCTCATTTTTATTTTGTGGATAAAAATACTTTCTGACTACTTTAAAGATGTTCTTGTAGTTTCTTATTTCACTGCAAAGTGCATACACATTTATTTTATGTGTTCTTATTAGTACAGGTTATACTTTCTTATTTCTAGAGTCATTTGTTTCTTTAGCTGCAGAAAATTTACAGCCATTATTGCTTTAAATGCAGCACCTCTTCCGTTCTGTCTCGCCTCACCTTGAACTCTGATGCATCCTCTTTCCACTCATTCTTTTTCTCCATCACACCCATCATCATCTTACCTACTTTTTTCTCTACTTCTTATTTTAACTTTTTTCTGAGACTAAAAAAATGCCTAATACAATTGATGCTTAATGAACATTTGTTGATTGTTTTAGGAATTGATAAGTTAATAAATGCCAGCTCTTCTCTTTCTATCGTCTGTATGTCTTAACATCTCTTTCAAATTTTCCATCTGATTTTCAGCAATGTCTCTGTATTCATCACTTTTGTTTTGCCTATTTTGATGTCTACCTATTAATGTTTTTATTTCAGCTATTTTTTTAGTTTTTTTCAAAAACAGCTGTATTGAATCATAATTGTCATACATAAACTATACATATTTAATGTATATAATATAATTTACTGAGTTTGGATATATGCGTACACCCATGAAACCATCACCACAATTAAGGAGATAAAAATATCCATTGTCTTCAAAAGTTTATTGTCTTTGTGTGTATATGTGGCAGGAACACCTGATGTGAGATCTACTCTGTTAACATTTTTTAAGTGTGCAATAGAGTATCATTGACTCTAGGTACAATGTTGTAGAGAAAATCTCTGGAACTTATTAATCTTAACTGAAACTTTATACGAATTAAACAACTTATTTCTTTTTCCCCTTAACTCCTAATAACTGCTGTTCTATTCTCTGCATCTTTGAGTTTGAATATTTTAGGTACCGTATAAGTGGAATTATACAGTATTTGTCCTTCTGTGACTGACTTTTTTCACTTAACATAATATTCTCTGGGTTCATTCATGTTGTTGCAAATGGCAGGATTTCCTTCTATTTTTAAGGCTGAATAGTATTCCATTGTATCTATATACTATATTTTCTTTATACATTCATCTATTTGTAGACATTTGCATTGTTTCCACAATTTTTTTATTTCTAAAATTTCTACATATTTATTTTCTGTTCAGATTTGCCTGATTGCTTTTGATAGTACTTTATAGCTTACTTATTCTAAAAATTTGATTATTTCTTTAAATATCTCATCCATAGGTATATTTTAATCTCTAGCTGACAATGCACTACCTCAAGTACTTGGATATCTAAAACTGTTGCTTGTACTTTTGTAGATTTACATAGATGTTGGCTTGTGGTCTTGCATGTTTGGTGATTTTGACTTTCTGTGTATAAAGATTTATGATCTATAAGCACATGTATTTTATATATGTTATGAGATACACACACATTCACACACGTAAAACCTGTAAACCCAGAATGCAGAAGTTTTTCTCAGAGAGGATTTGCATTTGCTTAACAAGGAAGCAGGAAATGCACAAATCTTCAGCCCTCTTCCTGGGGCCTTGGCTTAATTTAGGAATCTTACATTCAGCTCTCCTCTCCCTCCCTCTCTTCCTTCGTTCCTTCCTTCCTCTGTCTTTCTCTCCTCCTTTCTTTTTGAAAGCAAAGTTCAGTGTCTTCGCTGCAGTGCTAACGTTGGCATTTCAAAGCAACTCTGGCTTTTATATTTGCTTCTCACTTTCTGCCCTGGTTTTAGTTCTTTTTCTTGTTTTTGTGTCCTTGATGTATCCTTTATCTCCTCCAAGCCCATCAGTGCAATGAGCATTATGGATAAATATGTTTATCTATATTTATATATGTGTATCTTTTTGTTCTCTCATGGGCTTTCATTCATCTAGAGAAATGGCTTGATGTGTTTTCTCTACTGTCCTTTGAATTTCTTGTGGAATTGATAAGGATTTCAGGTAAAGGGATATCAAAACTTGGATAAATAAAATATTGTTATAATAATAATTGCAGAAGCATTTCTCTGCAAGTTTATGAGTTATTTGCATCATTAACATTTAATTCCATGTGTTTCATGATTTCAGGTGTGCCTCTATACACCATTTGTATACCCACTGAATATTCTTGATAAGTATACAGGTTAAAATTTATTTTTCTTTTAAACTCCTTTTTAGTTAGATGTTTTAAATTATTTCCCCTTGGCAGGAAACACTAAATTATCAGCATGTTTCCTTGAAAACCACTCTGGATATAATACGTACTGTTGCTACTTGTTGGTGTGGAAACACAATCCTGTCACTTTGTGATATTAGCTGAGGCTAAGTGTTTCCTTACCATATTCCTATTTTTTTCTCTATTGTCTGAAAATGTATCCTAACTTAGCAGCACTCAACAACCTGGTGTAGATTTTAGACTTTGGGATAAATTCTTGCTATGGCATGGACCGACAGAGGCAGTCAGTGAACTTCTATGAAGAAAAGAACCTCCTGTTGAAAACGGAGGCCCTAGTGGCGGCTGCTGGTGTAGCAGTCATGAGTGTGACCGCAGTTTCACACCAGGCCTTTTGTACAGTTCTGGTGGAGTCATGCTGGTAAGTTCTCTGACTTACAATGAACCTTGCTTCCATCATCTAGGAAGTTCACTGACATTTAATTTTATTTTTATTAAATAAGATTGAGCAATTATTTAGGATTACATATAGGCAATATGTAATCTTTGGAAATCTTTTAAGCTTTACCCATAAAAACCTCAGACTCGAGAGTTCTTACTGTTGAATTTAAATCTTTCCATTTTCTCTATGTTGTACTTTCACACCAAGATAATTCTAAGTGTGGAGTTCGGAGGTGGAAGGGGGACTGCAAAATATCCTACCGAGGAAAGAAGAGGCTATGTTCAGAAACATCTGGCTAAAAGTAGAAATAAACATCTGACGTCCCTAAGCCTCTACATATTAAAAGCATCCAGTTAAAATGGTGAAAAAAATGACAGAATATTTCTCCATATTTTAGACAGATGGGCTACATGTTTAAGTGGACATCTTAATTTTTATATGACTATTGAATTGTGCTATCATCAATATTTTTCAAGTAACAAATTTAAAGGTGTATTTCCTTTTTAATGATAGTTTACTTTTTTTTTCTTGAGACTGTGATTCCCCAATGTGATACCTAATTTCATCCCACAGTATACAACTTAAAATGCTGGATTTTGCCTTTGTTTATGGCTTCTATTGGTATTATCCGGAAGGAGGAAGTTTTGAATCGTATTCCTCTTTTTTTTTTTCATGTATCAAGAGAAAATCAAGAAAGTTGATCAAGAGACTGGGAAAGAAATGCAAAATTATGATCCTGAAGGGAGTCAGTGATTAAAAGTATTTATTCCATTTCTACAGTCCAAAAATTGATAGGCTTTGGCGCTGTAGAACACATACGGCCATTAGGGAGAGGGTTGGGGCCTTTAGCCTGCTGCGTGAAACCCTTATTCTCTTTGGAATTCCGACAGATTCTATCCGTTAAATATGGGTATATCAGTTCTTACGTATTTGTTCACTGTTTGCGTGGAAGTAACAAATTCTCAATTTGTGGTTCCAACGTCTAATGCAGTCCATTTCTGAATTCTTGAAAACTTTGCCACACCTCAATCTCCTTTCATTATTTCCTCCCTCTTTCTTTTCCTCCATCTACCTTGTTTTTCTTCTTCCGGTAGTGCCAGTGACTTGGAGGTTGTAGTTAAAGGCAGAGAAATAACAGGCAGTGCAATGGAGAAACTCTTTCAGATTCTTTTCTCTTGTTAACTTCAGCTTGAGTTTGAATTCCATTTTGTAACGATAAAGTCCATAATGCCTCAAAGACCATTTACTGAGATCTTCCTTTTATAAGAATACATTCGGGGTGAGAGGGAAAGGGAAAGCGGGCTCTCCAGAACCTGGACGATGTGGCTGGCTGTTGAAAATTGTATCTAGAAAATATATTCTTCCTCATCACAAGAGAACAGCCTATCAAAGCATTGGGTCCTGCGCCTCAACCTCTCAGGCACCCTCCCTTCTAAAGCTGTGCAAATACTCGGCTGTTAAAAGGTCTGTGGAGTCAGAACTGGGTAAAGTTAGTTTCCATCTTTAAACCTTAGTTGGTCATCTGTAAAATCAGGACATAAGCCCCCAGTTTGTAAGATTTTTGTGATGTTAAATGAGAGTAAGTATTAATAACACATAATATAGTTTAAAGAATTAGTTTCATGCTTAATGAGAACCTAATAAGAGATGAGGTATACTAACACAAGTAGAATCAGCAAAACCACACAGTGTGACTCCTTGTGAAAAGCCATATGTAAGAAGGGAAAGTTTTGTTTTGTTTTAGCTATAAGAACGTCACTGTGTACCTTCGTCATATTGATGATGCATGGAAGTATGCCCATGTAAGTCTGCTTAGGTGTTTCCTTAACCTTGCATACGCACGGTGCCTAACAATGTCTGGTGAAAAAGGTGGAAAAAGTTCAGTGGAAGAACTGGGCAATTACAAAGCTTAGACGTTGGGATAATAAAGTAGTGGCCTTTTGCCTTTTTTTGTTTTCACGTGGAGGTACCTACGACCACAGATGGCTGAGGTCCTGTCTACAAAAAGGAGGGACAAAACATGGTGATCTTATTGAATTATCTTAGTGTGTTTCTAAAACTTTGTGTTTACTTAATTGGGGGATATTTTAATTTGTGTTTAATTGAAGAGAAATAAATTCTGTAGGTTATTCTGTTTTTTTTTGTCATACACTTGATAGACATTTTACCTTTGAGTGTTCTTTCTAGTGTCCAAAACTATGTGAATTGACTTTTCATGTGCTTTCAAAGTCTCGACTCATTTGCTGACAGTGTTAGTCTTTTTTCCAAAAATTTCCTAGACTTGCTGAAAGTTCAAAATGAATGAAATTAACTTTATCCATTGAAAATTCCCTCTGGAGCTACACTTTTACCCAGACAAAATGTCAAATCTCATGCCAACCATAAATTAGGGGTGGAACGAACCCGCTACGCTGTTACATCTGTCCAGGCAGCGAGGGAGGTGTGCGTCTGTCAGCACATTATTTTGGTGTATAATTTGTCTCATAACAGCACGTGGAAGACCTTTCAGTGCTTCTGCAAAACTGTCATGTGTCAGGGTGATTTTATTTAAAAAATTTTAAAGAATTTATCTAAAGGGAAGAGTGTGAACATATCAATTAGTCAATCTAAGTTGACACATGCAGAGTGAGAGCGAAGGAGCGCAGGGCGGAGACCATGGCTGAGGGAGAGAAGGGCTGTCCGAGGGCCTGCGGCCTGCGTCCAGTTCTCGCCCCCGTCAGTAAATGGCCACATCAGCACAGGTGAAGGCAGTCAATTAATGTAGCTCCTGATAGTCACTTCTCCGGTATTTCAGTGAATTTCTTCGAAATCTACTTTTTAAACCTTATATATTTATAGACATATACACATTTGATTCAAGGTATAGTAGGGTATAGCAAGGGCAATCTATTGGAAATGTTTAAAACATGTGCTTTTAAATAATTTATCGAAGTATTAAGATGATACTTCTATGAACTTTAATAATACTTCCACAATATGGATATATGCTGACTCCTGATTCTCTAGTGGTTTCTTGCACATAGGTTTTTTGTTTTTAATATCTTCCACAATATCTATGGTGCAGTACTGAAAAGATACCATAAAATTTTCTTACACAGTATTTCTGTCACAGTGCGGAAAATGCACAATATTTAAAGTTCTTGAATAAAAGATTCTTGAGTAAGAGAAGGCCCTAGTATAGAACTTTAAAAATGTCTGGAGGGCGTCATGACCCATTCATTGACCTGCACACTCTCTTTTGTTAACCTATTTCCATCTTTGAGTTATGAACCTACTCTTCACCCCTCCCCTTGTGCCAGACAGAATTTCCCGTGGCCCTCCCATCACCACTTCCCCTTGCAGCTGACTCTAGAAGTTAAGGCACCTACTTAATCCTAGCTAGGGCATCTGCAAGGTCCCTGCTGCTTCAGCTTCAGAGACGTTCTGAATGCATGCCCTTGTTAGGATTTGGCATCTGAGGGAGAGCCACTAATATGAATCCTCCCCCCATCATCTCACCTCCTATAAGGACAGTTTCCTTCTGCTTTCACATGCCTTGTTATTAGCCACCTGCCCTTTTTTAGGGTATTTTGGTTTCCAGGTGCTATGTGAGGTTCTTGACAATTCAATAAGTAAACAAAATATACCCACAGACTTAAAGTCACTAACAGTCAAGCTTTTTGAGTGTTCCTTCCATTAAGCTTCTGTTTACGTTGTGTACCCTCTATGTTTTAAAAAAGATTTTATTTATTTATGTGTTAGAGACGGAGGCAGGAGGGAGAAGGAGAGGGAGGGAAACAGTGATCCACTGTGCCTGTGCCCCGAGAGGGAACCGAACTTGCAACCCAAGCATGACTGTGAATCAAACCACGGTCGGACACCCAAGCAACTGAGCTACACCACTCAGGGCAATTTTTTTTTTTAATTTTTAAATTTTTATTTTAGAGAGTGAGGAAAGGAGGGAGAGAAACATCTATGTGAGAAACACCAATTGGTTGCCAATCTGGGACAAAACCTGCAAGGCAGGTGTGTGCCCTAACCTGGAATTGAACTGCAACGTTCAGTTTGTGGGACGATGCTGATCCAGCTGCGCAACACTGGCCAGGGTGCCCTCTTTTGAATGACATTATTTTCTATTAGATTTATGACTTCCACTCTCTCTCTTACACTCTGAGATATTGTTGGCTGTATATAACATATATACACTGACTACTCCCAAATGTATATTTCTGGCCTCTTATTTCCATTGAGCTCCAGTTTCTATATGCAACTCACTGCTCCCTAATTGTTATCTCCATTGCATTTCACAATTGAGTTGTCCAAAAATAGACACTTGATAACATCTCCTCAAACCTGTTGCTTCCACAGTTCTCTCCATCTCAGGAAATGGCTCTTTCTTTTCTGCTGTCCAGGTAAAAAACACTGCAGTCCACTCTCACTTTCCCTTTGGATCAGTCATTGAATCTTGTTGCCTAACCACAGCTACTATCATAACTTTGCAACTTAAAACAACACACATTTGTTGTCTCACAGTTCTGCAGGCCAGCGTATAGGCATTTTTTGCTGTGCTCTCTCTCTCAGTTCTGAGTTCCATTTCTTCAGTCCAGGCGATGGCCTGTGGAGCAATACCACCTGAGGCTCACCTAAGGAAAGATTTGCTTCCAAGTGTCCTCAGGTTGCTGGCAGAGTTTCTTTCCTTCTGGCTGCAGAATGGAGGATTTGGCGTCTTGCTGGAGGCTGCCCTCAGCAGTTCAGGGCCCCCTGCTGATTTCTGACTCCAGGGCTTCTCCAACTCTGCTGGCTACTTGCTTTGTGGCGGCTCCCTTCCCCACCGCTAGTGAGGGAAGGGTCTCCAGTGGCTCTGCCAGCAAGACCAGGTCTTATGTATATGGGAAGGTAATTATGGTGGTGACATCCCTTTGCCATCTAATGTAATCTAATCACAGGGCGACACGTCATCACCTTTGCCATGTTTTTTTGCTTAGAAGCAAATGGGCTCCACACCCAAAGGTGGAGATGACATGAAGGTGTAAATACCACAGGCAGGGGTCATTGAGAGCCCCAGAGGGATTACCTGCCACAACTCATGCATGGCTTTGCCTACATGTTTGAAAGAGTCACCTGATTCATTTCCTGGTTCTGTCCCTTCCAACCCCCATTCATTAGTTAGAATGATCTTTTTAAAAAACTAAGCCATATAACATCATTCCTGGGCTCCAAACATAAATGGCCTTTATTTCAATCACACTAAAAGACAAGTGTTTATAAGGCCTTTATACATGATCTGTACATTCACCTCTCTGATATCTTCAGAAGGAACTGGCTATTCACTGTCTGAAGTACTTTTTTCCCCTAGTAATCTGTATATGGATTACTCTCTCACCTCCTCCAAGCTGTTACTTAGACATTACCCTCAGTGAGGGCTTACTAGAACCCCTGCGCCCTATTTAAAATTGTGACCTCGTCCTCCCACTACTCAGCTATTTCTTTGTTCTGTTTTCCTTATTAGCACTCGCCACCATCTGACATCATGCAGGTTTGCTTTTTAAATTTATATTACCCACTGCTCCACTTGGATATCAAATTCGTGAAGCGCGGCTCCATGAGAACTGACCTATTTGCTGCTGTATCTCTAGCATCTGATTAGCACCTTTCAGAGAGTGGACACCACGAACGCATGCTGAAGGACCAAGTGCGTGCGCCCCAGCCGGGCCCCAGTCCCTCGATGCAGACCTTGTACTGTCCAAACCCCTGGGAATACTCAGCTCGTGAAAATTGTGTTCACATCATTTTCTATTTTAACTTTTTGGTTCCTCTTATGAGCTTATACATATGGTATCATACATGTATAGTTTTATTTCTGATCGTTTTGGTATTTCTTGAGGAATCAGAACAATTGCTCAGATTTCGGGATGGACTCTTGGTTTTCAGTAACTATTATATTTATTGATTAATTTTGAAGCTCTCACATTAAGGGCTGGTAGAGTGCTATTTGAATATGCAAATACATGAGCTTGTTTGTAGAACTCCTATTTGATTATCACATAGAGAACTAAGGAACCTCTCTCTGTGTTTTTAGAGGTTTGCTTGGAAAGGACTCTTGTCGGCCTTGCTGGCTGATCAAACGTTTTTGCTACTACGTGGCAGTTGAGGAAATGTCAAATTAAGTTCCAGACTTGATCTTAAAAATCTCAGAACAATACATGAAAAAGACTTTGTGGCTTTTGCAGAAAAATATTCTTGTTTATTTTTTAACTGTTTATTGAGATATAATCAATATATGATAAACTTCACATATTTAAAGTGAACGGTTTTTTCTGTTTTGACCCATGTATGCATCCATGACATCCTTACCACTGCTGAGATAGTAAACACATCCATGAACCCCAAAAGTTTCGTCATGGTGATCCCTCTCTGCAGCCCCTCCTGAGTGTCTCGTGCCCCCTGGTTCCCCAGCAACTATTGATCTTCTTTCTCTTACTATAGATTTGCTTGTTTTATTAGGGGTTTTGTATAAATGGAATAATATAGTATGTACTCTTTAGTCTGGCTTCATTTACTCTGCAAAATTATTTTGCGATTCAATCATGTGATGTTTATCAGTCCCTTCAAATGCTTAGTGGTATTCCGTTGTATGGATATGCTGCAGTTGGATTTTCCTTTACCTATTTGATGGCATTTGGATTGTTTCCAGGTTGTGGCTTTTACAAATAAATATTCTATGTATATTTGTGTTCAAATCTCTGTATAGATACATATATCAAAATGTTTTCCAAAGTGATTATGCCATTTTACATTCCTAATAACAATGTATGAGAATTCCATTTGTTCTACATTGTCTCAACACTATATGGCCAGTTTTTTTTTTTTTAATTTTAGATTCTAAAAGGTGTAAATTGGTATTTCACTGTGATTTTAATTTGCATTTCCTTCTTTGCTAATGATGTTGACATCTTTTCATGTACTTATTTGACATCTATATATCTTTGGTGAACTGTCCTTTCAAATCTTTGGCACACTTAAAAATCTTTTTTAATCATTGAATTTTGAGGGTTCTTCATATTTTATGGATACTAGCCCTTTATTAGACATATGCTTTACAAATATTTTATTTTAGTTTTTGGGTTGTCTTTTTGTTCTCTTAACAGTGTCCTTTTTTTTTTTAAGATTTTATTTATTTATTTTAGACAGGGGAAGAGAGGGAGAGAAACATCAATGTGTGGTTGCCTCTCGCGCACCCCCTACTGGGGACCTGCCCCACGACCCAGGCATGTGCCCTGAGTGGAAATGGAACCAGCGACTGTTTGGTTCACAGGCCACTGCTCAATCCACTGAGCCACACAAGCCAGGGCAACAGTGTCTTTTAAAGAGCAGAACTTTCAATTGTGATGAGGGCCAAATATATTGATTTTTTAGATCATAGTTTTGGTGTTGAATCAGAATCATATTTTTAATCTTAAAGTGACATGATGAATTAAGAAGCATGGGTTCATTTAAGATACACTTTGACATAGAAATATGATACAAATCAAAAATTAAACTACAGCCCAGTTTTATATGCCTTTCACATCAAAACAGATCTCATTAAATTTAATTACATGTTGTGCACTTAACTTTAAGCTGCCTATTATTTATACACATGCATATTTCCTTAGACCAGAGTTTCTCAGTCTTGGTACTATTGATACATTAGGCCAGACAATTTTTTCCCACGAGGGCCGTCCTCTGGATTGTACAATAGAATGTTTAGCAGCATCCCTGGCCTGGCCTCTATCTACTAGATTCCACTGGGAGGTTTAGTTGGAACAATCACAAAAATCTATAAACATTGCCAAATGTTCCCCAGGGGGTAAAATCACCCCTTACTTCCCCCACTGACTCCTGTTTGCAAACTACTTAGTATATTGCACTGATGGGCCTGATTCTGGTTTGGCTGCCCCAGGCTGTCTGATTTGTACTTGAAGCCAGATAATAAACCCACAAAAATGTCGTCTTTTTCTCTCCTGATTTGGCCAGTGGTGGTATACCGAGAAAGACAGATGTGCCTCTCTGAGTTTACGCCTATGTAAATGGACCCCCAAATCACACATGAAGTTGTTCTCCAGTTGGATCCCTTTCCTATTCTGTACTTGAATGGGATTGGATATAGAAAATACACGTGAGGCCTTTTCTTGTGGTGGGCACAAAGTATACTAGGTGTACTACTACTCCTAATTCTGGGGATGGTTACTATGTAGCTCACACATTACCCAAGTCTCTTGGTTTCCTTTTGTAGATACATTTGATACTAATTTGGACTTGACTTTTTTCTGACCTTTTACTTCAGGTAGAGTATAGGTTGTTGTTTAAACTGACCCCTAAATGATAGCATTTGTGCAGTTTTAGCTCAAAGTATAAGTTTTTCTAAATTATAAGAGAATAATATAGAAACTTTGGAAGGCAAGCAGAGGCAGAAGAGTAATCACCATCATTTAATGTTATTCTTTTCAGTGTATAATATCCATGGCAATATTTTTTTTTCAAAAAATTATTCGCTCCCTATTTCTGACCACTTATAAGTTTTAGAACATAACTTAGTATTTTTTAAAAGGATTTTCATTTCTCCGTTGTTGGGTTTCCCTTGGAGAAGACCAGGAATATCTTATTCTTAAATGACAAGCAGATGATATTTCTACTGTTCTACAGGTTTCAGAAAAGAGCTGAGCTTCTTGTGTTGTATCATAAAAATATAGGATATGAATTTCATTTTCCCGCTTTGGGGATGCAATTTACAAATGACACAAGATAGAGTTTGTAAGCAAGACAAATGCCAATGATAGGAGGAAATCTCTTGGAAGAGGGCTCTGCCTGAAATTGATGGCTAAGACTGAACATCCCCTTCCGGCCAACATGTCACATTAAATGATTGTTGGTGCAGTTAAAGGAGCTCAAAAGGAAGATGATATGAGATGCTAGATGAAGCTCATCTTGTTTTTAAAATTGGCACCTGGTATTTTGATGTCAATATTACAAGAACTACTGTGTGCCGTAGTGATCAAATAGTGGTAGCTAGGCTTTTCAGAAATAATAAATTTGGTAGCAAACCATTTATTTTCAGAGCAGGGAAGCAAGTGAATGGTGCTTTTAAGCCTTTAGGTCACCAACAGGCATCACATTATTTTACTGCGTGAGCCCATTGTAATTCACCCAAATTGCAAGGCAAGTTGCTGGAAGTCATTTTATTGTAACATCCCGCTGAATGTGTGATGGCATTTTTCAATTCAGGCTGAGAAAGTTAGAAGAGACTGATGATTAAATGCTGGGAGCCACTGAAAATGTGATCTAATTCCACAGAATGACAAAATTCAGAAGGCCGGCTCCTATCATCAAACCTTTCTCTTTTTTTCCTAGATGGGGAGAGTTCTTCCTCACTCCATCCTTTCTTTATTTTCCTATTCAGTGTATCAAGGAATGGAAATTCTGCTTTAAAACTGTTCTACTTTCGGCCTTTCATTGTTTCCTCCCTCTTTTCTCTTCAGTGCCCTTTTTCTTGTTCCCCGTTTCTCTCTGCCTACTTTCCTTCTCTCCCTCCCCTTCAATCCTCCTCACCTGGTTTCTTGTTGCAGTTTGTGATGAAAGCGCTAGGAATGCAAGGTTCTGCTTCTGCCCCAGGGGATTAGCAGCCTCCCAACCCGTATCTCAGAAGCAGCGTTGACTTTTCTTTTCCTGGTTAGCTTCTCAGCACTTCTCCTCACATTATTTTCCTAATTATCAAAAGTAGTCCTGCTTAGGCCCAGTGTCACAAGTGTGAAGTCATTAGTCACACACGGCCACAGAAAGCCAGAAACAAGTGCATGTTACTTCTCAGTTCCCATTTAGGAAACAGGCATCACTTTCTATTTTGGGATAAATAGGTCATATGGCTCAGCATGGCATGTTTTGTCCAAGTTACTTAGTAGAAGCAAGGATGCTAATTTATTTGTACAACTCAGTGGACTTGTATAAAGTGAAAAATAAAAAGGTGCCTGTTAATAATAATAGCTCCTTCCTTGCAAGCCTATAAGATTACATGAGGTAATGCATGTAAGACAGACCACTCTGTTAGCTCTGGAATCAGAACTGTGTTAGCTTTGGTGCTGTCACTTGTGATTGTGGTACCTCACGTAACGTTTCTCTGCCTCTGATTATTCATCTATCAAGTAGGGGTAGTTTTTAGAGTGAATGAGATAATACATATTAAGTATTTTGAAATCCTTCTGGTACATGTGTGGTTATAAAAGTTACTGCATAACAATATTATCCTTTTTTAAAAGCCAGTTTTACTAAAAAATACAGCACATATTAAGAGAAATTGGGACTATAAATGATTTCCCTAATAAGTGTTCTTTTTGTGTAGGGCTTCTTTGCTCAGCATTAGTTTGTAAGATTCAACCATGTTTTTACATATAACTGTTATCTATGTATTGTCATTGGTGTTACAGTGTTCTATTGAATAAATGCAATGCAATTAAATTATCCAATCAACTGAATGGACATTTAGGTTCGGTGCAGCTATGAATATTCTTTCATCTGTCTCTTGGTGCATGTGAATGAATTTTGGTTGAGTCTCTACATAGGAGTGAAATTGCTGTGTCATGGAGGGCAAGTGTTCAGCTTTAGTAGATAATCCCAAACTGCATGGAGTACCCATTTCTCCTCATCCTCGCTAGCACTTATTGTCAGTCTTTTTAATCTTAGCTATTCCAGTGGATGTTTAATAATATATCATTATGTTTTTTAATTTGCTTGTCTCGCTGATTAGTCAAGAAGACCAGCTGTTATGTGACTGTGGGCCATTTGAATATGTCCTGCTATGTGTTGTCCGAATTCTGAATTTACACCTTCCTTATTGGTGGTCTATGAATGGCAAACAACATCTCCATTCTGTGATTTTTCCTTCAACTCTCGTGATACCTTTGGAGGAAAATAATTAACACAGTCAAACATACCAATCATCGCCTTTATGGTGAATGCTTTAGGTTTTCTGTTAAAGACAAAAATATTTCCTTTTTCTTGAGGATTCTTTAACATTCTTCTTTACTCCTCTAAAAGTTTTATCATTTGGTTTAAAATTCATCTGGAATTATTTTTTGTATGGTAGAAAGGAGAAGTGAAGTTTTGTCTTATTCTCATTTGGACACCCAACCATTCCAGCATAATTTATTGAAATGACCGTCCTTTCCCCGTGACTCTCTAGGCCATGTGTGTCATTTATCAGTGAAGAGTCGGTGTCATATTTCTGTGTGTCTGTTTCTACCATCTTCGCTTTATCCCACTGGTATATTTTCTCTCTTTCTGCCCATACCATACTGTTTCAGTACTTGCCACTTTATAATAAATAGACCAGGTCATTACTCCCTCTCCTTTTCTTTTATTTATTTATTTTTAGAGAGAGGGTAAGGGAGGGAGGGAGAGAGGGAGAGAAACAGCAATGTATGGTTGCCTCTCACATGGCCCTCACTGGGGACCTGGCCTGCAACCCAGGCATGTGCCCTGACTGGGAATCGAACTAGGACCCTTTGGTTCCCAGCCTGCGCTCAATCCACTGAGCTACACCAGCCAGGGTCCTCTCCATTGTCTTTTAAAAACGTTTTTGGCCAGTGCTTTCCAAAATGTGTTTGAGGCTCACGAATGAGATCCTTTCAGGAGGCACGTCATCCCATCTTTTCTGGCTACATGTATGTGTGAGGCTGGGTTTTCTCGTACACTTCACTCAAACAGCATATGCAATAGATCTAATTCTGAAGAAGATATTAGAAAGTAGCAGAGTTAGTAAATATGCAAAACAGGGCCACTGTTTTTAATAATTATTTTTGTTTTAAAAATACCATATTTTATGTTATGTTATTTATTTT
>PVJI01019031.1:0-33615 GCA_004026765.1 Micronycteris hirsuta
CCAGTACCCATTTTCTTAAACTTCCATGGAAAAATCTCCAGAATTGAAAATATTAGACTATAAAACAATAAGTCTCAATAAATTTAAGGAGACTGAAATCATACAAAGTATATTCTCTGACCATCTTAAAAACTTCAAAAATTCAGAAATATGTGGAAATTCAACAACACACTCCTAAATAACCAATGGGTCAAAGAAGAAATCACATAGGAATAGAAAATACATTGAGATGCATGAAAACAAAAATACAACATACTAAAACATGAGAAACAGTGTTCAATGGGACTTTATAGCCATAATTTCATATTAAAAAAAAAATCTCAAATCTATAACCTAACCATCTACTTGAAGAAACTAGAAGGGGGAAAAAAAAAAGGAGTAAACTAAAGCCAAAGCAAGCAGAAGGAAGTAATAAGCATGAGAGCAGAAAATTGAAAACTGGGAAAAAGAGAGCAAAAAAAATAAAATTCACTGAAACTAAGCTTGGTCCTTTAAAAGAGGGAGTAGGTTGGTATGGTCTGAAGGTGTACTCCTCAAATTCCTTTGGTAACTCCAAAAAGTGATGGATTAGGAGGTGGAAGTGGGTGGGGCCTTTGGGAGGTGGTTAGGTCATAAAGGAGGAGCCCACAAGAATGGGATTAGTGCTCTTATAAAAGAAATCCCAAAGAGTTCCCTGTCCCCTTCTACATGAGGACCCAGAAGGAGGGTTCTCACCAGAATGCAACCATTCTAGCACCTTGATCTTAGACTTCCCAGTATCAGAACTGTGAGAAATAAATTTCTGTTGTTTATAAGCTACACAGTCTGTGCTACTTTGTTGTATCAGTCTGAATGAGCTAATAAGACAGGAATGAAAGTAGGGACATTACTAACAACCTTATGGAAATAAAAAAAATGTTGTAAGAGATACTATAAACAATATTTTTGCCAAAAATTAGATAATCTAGATGAAATTCCTAGAAAGATATAAACTACCAAAATCTGCCTAAAGTAGAAAACTGAAAATTTAAAGAGACTAGTAATCAAAACTTCCCACAAATAAAAACCCAGAACCGGATGGCTTTACTGGTAAATTCTACCAAACAAGAAAAATTAATCCAGTCCTTCACAAACTCTTCCCATCTTATTTTATAAGCCAGCAGTATCCTTATATCAAAACCAGAAAAAGACATCAAAAGTCTTTTTTTAATCTTACAGTAATATCCTTTATGAATATAGGCACAAAAAATCTTCGACAAAACACCACCAAGCCAAATCCAGCAATACATAATAAGGATTATACATACATCTGCAAATCAAATCCAGTAAAATAACAGAGAATCAGTTCATACGCTCTGGATCTACACCTACCATTGATTCTTCAAAACTAAGGAAACCAGGCTCATATCCCTACCACTCCATTAAAATGTGTTAGAAAAAGTTACTAATAGCCTTCTAGTAGCAGTACCTGTTAGCTCTGCAAGTGTTTATGAAGCTATTCTCTCCCTGAAACTCTCTTCCCTTTTTTTGAAACTCCTCTAATTCAAATTTTCTCATGTGCTAGCCACAAGAAATGTAACGGAAAACTAAGTTCTAGTCTTAACCTTGCAGGTAATTCATTATGATAATATTGGCTATTAATTACTGAACTTTTGTATATATAACATCTTATAAATATTATTTCATTCAATCCTCTAAATGACTCTAGGATAGTTTTCTATTTGTAAAATGAAAATAAGTATCTAAGAAGCAGAGAAGTTAATTACATGCCAATGGTATATATAGTATTTGAATGTGTAGGTCTGTTTAACTTCAAACTCTGGCTCTTAATTTTGTTTCACTGTGACACAAAGCAAATCATTTATATATCCGATACTTGGTTCCTTCATCGCTGAAGTCCCATATACCTCAAATATTATAATGAAATTAAAAACTTTATTAAAAACTTTTCTCAAGTTAGAGAAAGAACATTAAGACAAGAAAAATGGTCTAAAGGCACAATCCTACCAAGAGAACAAAGATACCACTGTTTTCCTGTTCTGATAGTTTACATGAATTTATAAAGGGCAACAGTTCTATATACCCATTAAAAAATCTAGCAGCCTTAGAAAAACTGCAATGTTCTGCCCATGAAAGAAAGAGTAATCATATGTAAAGCTATGCATGGTATAAACTGAATTAAAGGTCATGACATACAAAGATCCTAAAAGTCAATCTGCATTATACAAATGTTAACTTGATCTAATTATACAAGTGAAAGTATATACCGTTCATTATGCTCTTGATAAACAAGTCTAGACTTCTCCAGTAGATATTTTTCAACATAGGCACTAGAAGAAAAATAAAATTGGTTAATATAATTGATATAAAGTAGACAAATATTTCTTCAGAGAAGATTAAAAAATATAAAGAAGGCTATTCAGATCATTTCAGTACATTTACCATTATTTTGTTATGGGCACAGTTACAGTGTTATCCAAGTTAGATTCCTAAACTCGTAAAACATCTTTTTTTGTTATGGTTTTTTCTTGCTTTCAATAAAACAAAATAAACTCGGAAGTTCAAAACATAGCACACAAGAACTTCCCATGACAAAGACTTTACTTTCTTTCCATGCTCATATATACCACAATATACATTCTTCCAAATAATATACTTCAGCCACACTACTAAATAGGGCTCAAAGATATACTTTCTTTATATATTCAGGCTATTGCTACATTCTATAATCAATATATTTATTATTTAATGACTTATTCAGTAAGTATTCATTAATTGTACACTGTGCTAAGCACTACTGAAATATGGCTATAAGTGATACATTACCTGTTCTCAAGAGGACAAGCTAGTGGAGGAAATAAGTAAACTAGTAGCTATCATACTGAGTTGACTGAGTTTATTATGGAGTGATTAAAATACAATTATTATGTGAACCTGGAGAGAGACTTAAGATTCAATCCAAGAAGGGAAAAAGATGTAAGGAAGAATTCCCACAGAGGATGACTACATAGTGCATAGTAAACATTCATTAAATTTATCTAGTAAATGACTACATGACTCTGAAATCTAAAAGACTGCCCAGATTAAGGCAAGGACAACTGCCTCCATGAAAAGGCATAAAAGAAGTAAGGTACCTATCAACTTCAGGAAAGAGAGTTAACATGGCTTGAGAAGGAAGTAGGCAAGTGGACTAGCTCAGGAAGGACCATATACCATGTGCCAGGAGAATGGAATTTACCCTGAAAGTATGAAAAACTTAAACGTGAATTTTATTACTGATGCTACTCTCCTTATTCAGCCTATATACCCCAAGTCCTCAATCCTCTTACCCAAATTGGAGCAATGAGTTAAGCTCTAACAAGAAAAGGGTGTCCTGCCTGGCTGGTGTAGCTCAGTGGATTGAGCACGGGCTGGGAACCAAGCAGTCCCGGTTTGATTCCCAGTCAGGGCACATGCCTGGGTTGCAGGCCGGGTCCCCAGTGAGGGCCATGTGAGAGGCAACCACACATTGCTGTTTCTCTCTCTCTTTCTCCTTCCCCTCTCTCTAAAAATAAAAAATAAAATCTTAAAAAAAAAAAAAAAGGGTGTCCTTAAATTTAAAAGCTTTAGACTACTGAATCCAAATTACACTTAGCACAATCCTCTTTGGGGTCAAAATCTGACTTGATGTCTTATTTTCCTCAGTTTCCTCCCACTGCATGCTCTGTATTTCAGTCCCTCTCAAAGACAGACTATTCCCTCAAGAATTATATTTGCTCCTGAATATATTGCTCATGGTCTTCCTTCCAATTCTAATTGTGTAGACTATTCCCACTCTGTCCAGTAAGATTCCATTCATTCATTAAAATGAAGCTCAAATGTGCCTTCTTTGCAAATTCATTACCACTAGTACCACTAGTAATTAAAATTTATCACTTCTGAATTACCATTATCACCGTTATTCTAAACCACTGAAAGAGGCTCTTATTGTTCTAAAATGGGAGAAAGAGAACTAACATAAACTAGCATGTTAAATTCTTAACGTCCACCCTGCGTGGCAAATATTACTGCCTCTATTTTATAAGTGGAGAAACTGATACTCAAAGATATTAAGATCATACAGCTAGTAAACAGCAGAACTGTGATCTGAACCCAAATCGATTTTAACAATAAAGGCTCCCTCTTACAACTACAGTAACATACCCCTGGACATCTTTCCATCTACCCCTTCAATCCATGAGTTATCTATGAGAGCTATCCATCTATTAAATGAGATCTGATCATGTTATTCCTCTACTTTCATTTGCTCCTCATACTATAGTATGTAGGGGTGAATTAATGTTATGCCCATCTGGGATTGTTTTTTAAATACATCAACATAGAGGGAAAAAATGATGAAGGAAATATGGCAAAATTTGATAATTGTTGAATCTGAGTGGGACTTCCTTGTACTATTTTCTTTATTTTTGCTATGTCTGTAATTTTTAATAATTAAATTTTAAAAATCTGCTTCCCAGTGACAGATGATAAATTATAAGCATTAGAGCTTTTGTTACAATATGAAACCAAGTGACCACAGTACCTATAAACATTAGCCAATGAACTAACCTCAAGTACACCAGGGTCTTTGTCCTAATTCCTTTCACTTACTAATATCAGTTCCTCGATCAATAATATGATTTCCCACTTTTCCCATTTGGCAAATTTTTAAGACCCAAGATAAAAATCACCTTTTCTTGTGAAGTCCTCCAGACACATACAATCATTGTATTTACCTCATTTTCTGTAATTATCTAATATAAATATCTACCTTCCCAAAGAGACTACGAGATCTTTAATGGCAGAGAACATGTCCACATGTTTTTATATCCTCAAACTTAGTACAGTGCCTGGTACTTATAATGAACCCCATAAATGTTTGTTTAATGACTAATTTTTAGGAAATCACTTAACATAGACAAGCCTGAATTTCATTTATAAAATGGAAAAATACACATCTGCCATTCCTAAGTCATGAAACTGCCTTAAGAATCAATAAATATATATATAATGGCACTTTGTAAGTTAAAGGCAATATATACTTGACCTACTAACAAACTCTCATGAAGCACAATCATAAAAATACTGGGAAAGACCAGCCTGACTTGACTGCATCCTGCTTTTATGAGTAAAAGTACCAACTGTACCTTTGGAAACTAACATTCTGCAAATCAGAAAAGAAGGATGTATCCTTGTTTTTGTTTCCTTAGGGACTGGGAGGAGCAAAAACACATAGTTTGGGTTGAAATTTTTAAATCTAAATGTAGAAGCATTTCAGATCTCACTCCCCAGCATATGTCGTCAGTTTGGCTCAAATAAACTCATACATAAAAATACATACATACACGCATACATACATACAAAAGTAAAGTGGTAAGAGTTAAGCATGAGTAAATAGCATAAAAATACATATCAATCTCACTTATTAATATATATACAAAAATCATAAATAGCTATGGCTGGTGTGGCTCAATGGATTGAGCGCCAGCCTGAGAACCAAAGGGTCGCTGGTTCAATTCCTAGTCAGGGCACATGCCTGGGTTGCAGGCCAGGTTCCCTGGTGCAGGGTGCACGAGAGGCAACCACACATTAATGTTTCCCTCTCTTTCTCCTTCCTTTCCCCTGTCTAAAAATAAATAAATAAAATTTTTAAAAATAATAACAAAATTTTTAAAAATAACAAACAGACCACAACATTGTAAATATATGTGTATGTAAGCATGTGTGTATGTGTGTGTGTGTGTGTCTCTGTAATGACCAAATGGGATTCTATTCCCTAGGATACAAAATTACTCAATATTAGAATAATCATAATACTAACATATCTCAAATGAAGATCATACTAATGTCCATAGATGACAAAAAGGCCTTTAGTAAAATGAAATAAACATTGTCAACAAAAAAATTTTAAATCGATCCATAACTCATTAACATGATAAAATCTCCTAAATCCAGAATTTCACTTACTGGAAAACCAATAAAGGCATTCACATCAAAGTCTGAAACAATATTATCACAGTACAGGAAGTTTGGAATCAGACAAGGTAGAAAATAACCACAGATATAAGAACAGAAAAAAAGTAAATGTATTTATTTTTGCAAATATGATTATATACCTAGAAAAGGTAAGAGAAACAAGAATATTTAAAACTCACAGCAAAATAATTCAGTAAGATAGAAAATATAAAAATCAATAGCCTTCAGATAAAAACAACATGTAATTTGAAGATACACTGCAAAAGAAAAATCATACTTTTAATAATAAAACATTTTTTTAAAAACACAAATAAATGCAACAAGAAATAAAAAAGCCTGGATTTCCAGTCACATGGCAACAAAAGTAAACATGGCATGCCTCCTTGCACAACCGTACCAAAATTACAACTGAACTACAGAATGACCACCACTCGGGATTATCAGAAATTGAGTTGAATGGAAGTCCAGCAACTACAGAATTAAAGAAACCACATCCATCCAGACAGAAAGGAGGGGCAGAGACATAAAAACAAACACAGGGAGGCTGCCAAAGGAGGACACAACGAAACGGCCCAAATGAAAGAACAGAACAAAACTCAAAAAAAAGAGCTAAACAAAATGGTGATCAGCAATCCATCAGATGTGGAGTAGAAAACACTGGTTATAAGGATGCTCAAGGAACTCAGTGAGAAGCTCAACAACATAAAAAATGAACCAGGCAGAAACGAGGAACAGACTAATGAAATAATGAACAATTTACAGGGAAACAACAGGGAAGTGAATGAAGCCAGAATTAAATCAGTGATTTGGAACAGAAAGAAGCAAAAACAGCCAATCATAACACGAAGAAAAAAGAATCAAAAAAAACAAAGATAGTGTAAAGAGCCTCTGGGACAACTTCAAGTGTTCCAACATTAATATCACAGGGGTGCCAAAAGAAGAATAGAAAGAGCAAGAAATTGGAAATCTTTTTGGAAAAATAATGAAAGAAAACTTCCCTAACTTGGTGAAATAAATAGACATCCAGATCCAGGAAGCACAGTGTCCCCAACAAGATAGATGCAAAGAGGCCTACTCCAAGATACATCAAAATTAAAATGCTAAAGGTTAAAGACAAAGTAAAATTCCTAAAAGCATCAAGAGAAAAGCAGTTTGTTGCCTACAGGGGAGTTCCCATAAGACTGTCAGCTGATTTCTCGAAAGAAACTTTGCAGGCAAGAAGGGGCTGGCAAGAAATATTCAAAGTCATGAAAAGCAGAGAACAGCCAAGACTGCTCTACCCTGCAAAGATATCATTATAATGGAAGGGCAGATAAAGAGCTTCCTAGACAAGAAAAAAACCAAGGAGTTCATCATCACCAAACCACTGTTATATGAAATGTTAAAGGGAGTTATTTAAAGAAAGAAGATGATCAAAACTAGGAAGAATAAAAACATACGAATCAACAATTGAATATGAAAACCAAACTAAGCAAACAAGAAGAACAGAGACAGAATCGTGGATACAGAGATTGTCTGAGTGTTGCCAGAATGGATGGGGATGCAGGGGAAGGGGTGTAGAGGTGAGAGGATTATGAAGTACAAAAAGGTGGTTACAGAATAGCCACAGGGATGTAAAGTATGGTACAGGAAACAGAGCAGTCTAAGAACTTATACACATGACCCCTGGACATGAACAATGGTGTGGGGATTGCCTGAGAGAGTGAGGGGTGCTAGGCAGAGGGGAGGGGAGAGGGAAAAATTGGGACAAATGTAATAGCATAATCAGTAACATATAACTTTAAAAATCAGTAAAATCAATCTGCTACCAAATACAAAAAACTTAACATTTCTAAAACCACGAAGATGTCAATTATCCCTGAATTAATATATACATTTAACATTACTCCAATAAAATCTAGCCATGAAAGACATGGAGGATATATATTTTGTATGATACTTAAATAAGGAATATATGTCTTTCTATGTTTTTCAAAGCCTATAGAATACATAATACAAATAGAGCACATCAATGCAAGACATTAACAGGGGCAACTGGGGGACAGGGTGTAGGGTTATATGGGAACTCTACTTTCTACTCATTTTTGTCATGAACCTAAAACTGCTCTAAAAATAAAGTTTATTAATTAAAAATAAAAGTTATAAAATATATGCTGGCACAACCAGAAGACTCTGATTACAGACTGTACAGTGTAAGAAAATTAAATTTCTTCAGTATAATAGTACTATGTAGGTAAACATGGTTTTGGTTGCTTTAGGAAATACAGTAATAACAGGGTCAAGTTTATATGCCCAACTTACTCAAAAACAATTTTTAAGAATAAATGTATTCATAGTACAGAAATAAAGCAAATGCAGCAAACTGTTAACAATAACCTAAGTTAAAGGTAAATGTTCTATTATCCTTAGAATTTTTAACACATTTAAACTTTTCCCAAAAGAACAGTTGAAAAGAAAAACTCTAATGCAGACACCAATGCCACTATTCCCACTGAAGAGCAAATGAGCGATCTACGGTTAATAAAGGGTGATAACAGAAATACAAACGCGCCCCAAGGCCTCCCAGCGCCACTCACCCCAGCACGGCGCCTGTTTCTTGGTAAGTGACCTGAATGAACTTGCCAAAACGACTTGAGTTGTCATTATGAGCTGTCTTTGCGTTTCCAAAAGCCTGTCAAAATAAATAACCATTAATTTCATATTCAAAAAATAGAAACTCCTGCTCAGAGATAGCATAAACACAATTCATTTAATACTTTCAGACTCACCATAGTTTAGGTAAAAGAAAGCAGCTAATAATTGAAATAAAACCAAGTAAGCAATATTCTGTGCTATTCTGTAAAATAAAACTTAATTTTAAAGGTTTAATGTTTTTTAAAATTTAGATTTAAATCTCACATTCTAGTGCTGGCAAATTTTCTTAATATATTTATATATGTATTTTTTTAATTACTTTATTGTTCTTCAATTACAGTTGTTTGTATTTTCTCCCCTCCTCTCCCCCACCCCATCCAAACCTACCTCCCTCCCTTGCTTCCACCCTTCCCCTTGGTTTTGTCCGTGTGTCCTTTGTAGTAGTTCCTGAATACCCTTCTGCCCAGAGTCTCCTCCCCTTCCCCTCTGGTTATTGTTAGACTGTTCTTAATTTCAATGTCTCTAGTTAAATTTTGCTTGCTTTTTTCTTTTGTTGATTATGTTCCAGTTAAATGTGAGATCATATGGTATTTACATTTGTATTTTTTAAATCTTGCTAAACTGAAAGAAAAAAGAGCTAGGTAAAAATAATTACATCGACATAATTACACTTTTAGAATAGTACCAATAAAATGAAGTTTCATTATATAAGGTACTAGAGTTTATTATACCTACTTAAAACTAAACTACAGTACTATTTTTAAAAGAATAAAAACACACAGACTTCCTAAATCATTACGTAAAGCATACACCATGCGATGAAATACTACCCAGCAATAAACATGAACTACTGTACAGACATCACCACTGATACATTGATAAGGATGAAACATTATGCCACAGGAAGAAACCAGGAGCACGAGCACATATTGTGATATAAAATTCTAGAAATGGCAAAACAAGAGTAACAGGAAACAGATCAGAGGTTGATGGGGAATGCATGTGGGGTTGAAAAATGTCTACAAATAGGCAAGCAGGGGGTAATAAAAATATAATAGCTTGACTGTATGAATGTGGTTACATGGGTAAACACACTTATCAAAAATTTAATGAACTGTACATTTTAAGCTGGCCTGTGTGGCTCAGTTCGTTGGAGTGTCGTCCCATAAACCAGAAGGTCACATGTGTGGTTCCAAGTCAGGGCACAGACCTAGGCTGCAGTTCAGTCCCTGGTCGGGACATGCACAGGGGGCAACCAGGTGATGTTTCTCTCTCGCGTGGATGTTTCTATCCCTCTCTCAGCCCCTCCCTTCCCTTCTCTCTAAACCTCAATAAGCATGCCCTGAGGTGAAAATTAAAAAAATATAATGAACTGTACATTTTAAATAACTATATTTAAAGTTCTGAGTAAAATTAATTAAAACTGAAATTTAGAAGAAAAATCCACTGTTGAACTCACATATTTAACTACTTGATTCTCTAAGACATACTGCTGTACAAAAGAAGCCAGTCTCAAAACTTTACATATTGTATGATTCCATTTATATGACATTTTGAAAACCAAAAAGCAACAGCAAGGGAGAAAAGACAAGTACTTCCCATAAATAATGTAAATACACAGGAGGACAGAAGGCATAAAGACATACAGTAAGGGAATGTCATGGGGTAGTGAACCTATTCTGCATCCAGACTGCATATAAATGTTTATTCACATTAATAGTTTTAAAATTCACAGAATTTTTCTGTCAGGTTATTTCTTTTAATATCTATTTTTAAAAGTACATCATTAGTAAATGAAGGCCAAAAAAATTACAATTTCAGATTTACAAACCTGAAAATATTCATCATAAGTCAACCCATACTAAAGGAAACGTTAAAGAAAGTCCCTTCACGTAGAGGGAAGATGATATATTCAAATATTTATCAGTGTAGAGAGTGCAGAACAGCAGAAATAGCAGCCGCATGACTAAATCTATAAAATATTTTTCCTTACTTAAGTCCCTTACAAAGATCACTGAGTGAGATCAGAGAAAATGATAAAAATCTCTGAAAATCCTTTCCCATACATAAAAGAAATAAGACTAACAAAAACTGTCAAAATCAACTGTTTTATGACTCTGGAAACTAACCAAACGCTTAGAATAATCCTTTGTAGGGGAACATTTAATCATGGAAAATAACCAAATCTTGATAAGAAAAAGAGGCATTGTGGCATTTTAACTTAACCCAATTACCATCTCCCTCCTCCTAGCTTCTCACAGAAGACAAAAAAACCTACAATTCCAGTTATTATAATTTTTTTTAAGATTTTATTTATTTATTTTCAGAGAGAGGAGAAGGGAGGGAGAAAGAGCAATGTATGGCTGCCTCTCACATGGCCCTCACCGGGGACCTGGCCCGCAACCCAGGCATGTGCCCCAACTGGGAATCGAACAGGGACCCTCTGGTTCCCAGCCCACACTCAATCCACTGAGCTACACCAGCCGGGCCAATTCCAGTTATTTTAAAAAGCAGCCTTAAAATCATTGAAAGGATCAGACTGGAGTTAAGCCAATGCCCTGCCCCACAGATCGTCATAATTCGACTACATTGCATTTCCCTAGAAAACCTCACTCGAAGGGCTATACTTATTTGATCTGATTTGGAGACCACTCACTGAGAAAAACCCTTTCCCTCATATGTGTTTGTGAAAAACAATCAGAGGTAATTGTTTAAAACACTGCAACCGTCTAAAGATGGGGCAAAAAAACGTACATTTTGAAAGAAAAGCTCATGCATAACATGTATAAAAGGGGTTTTTGCAAAGATGTGAAATATTACAAAAAATGTGGGTGTTGCACATATGTAGGACAGTGCCCACGCCCACAGATGTGTGCACACTCACAAACAGTTGGGACCACTGGCTGTCATTCACGATCTAGGTAAACAGAAAGAAAAATAAGCAGGAGTTGACACTGCCTGGCTGAGTGTTGAGGGTTATCCCAACAAGTACACAGGCCTGTGTAGAAAAGACTGGGGATCTTACTGTTTTAGAACATTCACAGAAATCCCTGTGCAATCAGTATCTGACCACTAAGCTGAATAGAGAATTTGAAAGCCACACACAAAAAAAAAGATTACAGACTTTGCAGAATTATTTTACAGTACAATCAAACAGCAATATCAAAACAATCACAATAAACCCTGGAAGAGGGAAAAATCTTATTTCCAGAACTGCCACACTGTATAAATAAAAATGCCCAGTTTTCACTAAAAAAAAAAAAAAAAAATTATAAGATACGCAAAGAAGTAAGAAAGTATGGACACAGAAAAAATAAAAAAGCAATAAACAGAAACTGTCCCTGGCAAAATGTCGGTGTGGGCAGAGACTTTTTATCAGCTATTTTAAATATTTTCAGACAACTAAAGTACAGTATGATAAAAAGGCCTTAACTATAGAAATATCAGTAAAGAGGTAGAAATTTTAAAAACTATAAAAATGCTGGTGTACATGAACTTAAATGAAAAATTCCTTAGATGGGTTAAAGTAAAGACATAAGTAGAAGAATCAGCAAACTTGAAGAATTATCGATTGAGAAGATCCAATCTAAGGAACAGGAAAAAAAAATTAAACAGAGCTTCAGAGACCTGTCTGTGAAACCACCATCAAACATATTGACATATGTATATTATAGGAACAAAAGGAGAGAATAGAGCTAAAAGGGCAGAATAAATAAATTTCAACAAAGAATACTCAAAGACTTCACAAATTTCATGAAAAACATTAACCTATACATCCAAGAAACTCAATAAACTCAAATAAACTAAAAAAGATCAGTACCTAGACAAATCACAATCAAACTGCTGAAAGAAAGAAATAAATCTTATAAGCAACGAGAAGCAACACATGCCACACAACGGATCCTCAATAAGAATTCACCTAATTTTTCAACAGGACCATTAAGAATAAAAGAGAATCATATATTAAAAAGCACTGAAAATTAGGCAATTTGAAAACAAAAGAAAAAAAGAATCCTTTTTTAAAAAGGAGTGAAACTAAATTCATACATAATATGACCTTAAACATAGAAAACATAAATGAATCAAAAATAAAGCATTAGAGCTAATAAAAAATTCAAAAAAGCTGCAGGATAAAAAAGCAATATACAAAAATATCTGCATTCTATATACTAGCAATGAACAAGCAGAAAATTAAATTAAGAAAAAATTCCATATACGGTAGCATCAAAAAAACTGTGGGAATAATAACAATACTTGGGAATAACTCAATAAAGAGGAATAATACTTGTACACTAAATATTTTTGAAGGAAATTAAAGAATACCTACAAAAATGAAAAGACATCCTGTGTTCATGGGCTAGAAGACTAAATATTGATCATATCTACAGATTTAAGACAATACCTATTAAATTTACGCTATCATTTTCGAAGACAATAACAAGCAAATTATAAAAGTATAAAAACAAACATGTAAAGTCAAGGGATTCAAAATGCCCAAAACAATCTTCAAGAAGAAGAAATTTGGAGGATTCATATTTCCTGATTTTAAAAATTACTACAAAACTATAGTAATAAAAACGAGGCAGGACTACCATACAGATAAACATATCAATCAATGGGTTGAAACTGAGATTAAGAAATAAACCCTTGCATTACTGGTCTGCTGAGTTTCAACAAGAATGCCAAGAAAATTCAATGGGGACGATAAGTCTTTTCAACATATGAATATTCACATTCAAAATAATGGAGCTGGACTCCTACCTCATACCATATAAAAAATTCATTCAAAAGAACCAAAGACCTAAATGTCAGCATTAAAAGTATAAAACTTGCCCTGATTGGTGTGGTGCAGTTGGTTGGGTCAGTTGAGTGCAGTCCTGAAAAGAGAAAGGTCCTAAATTCAATTCCCAATTAGGGTGCATACCTGGATTGCAGGTTCGAACTCCGAACAGGGCACTGACTAGAGGCAACACACCAATGTTTCTCTTTCACATCAGTGTGTCTCTCCCTCTCTTTATCCCTCCCTTCCCCTCTCCCTAAAAATCTTAATAAAATCCTAATAAATAAATGTATGAAACTTTTACAGAAAGCATAGCTGTTAAACCTCATCATTGTGGGTTTGGCAATGGTTTCTTTAAAAGAAACCAAAATACAAGTAATTTAAGCAAAAATAAATTGTACTTCATCAAATTTAAAAATTTTTGTGCTTCAAAGAGCACAAAAAAGAAAATAAAAAGACAAAAATGGGCTGTCTGGACTTGTGGTCAAGATGGAGGCGTAGGTAAACACGGCTCTCCTCCACATACAACCACAGCAAAACTTACGACTACCAACAAAATATCACCCAGAATCACCAGAAAACTGAGCTGTATAGAAGTCCAACTACCAAGGAATTAAAGAACCCACACTCATCCAGACAGGTAGTAGGGGAGGAGACACAGAAAGGCACAGAGATGCAAGGACGCTCGGAGACATGTGGAAACACAGAACGGGCAGTCCCACACCCATGCGTGGTAGATAAAAATCAGGAAAGACACCCCGGGAGGGAAGAATAGCAGCAGCCCACACCACACCACCCAGCCCAGGGTACAAGCACCAGGAACTGAAGTCCCCGTAACTTCTGGCTGTAAAAAACAAGCAGGGTTTATGGCAGAAGAAATAGGGAAATTCTCAGGAGTCTCCACTTAAAGGAACCACAGTGGACTTAGGATTAATGCAGACTCACTCCCTCTGGGCTTCACCACCAGGGACATGGGGCACCAGAGGCAAATAGGGAGAAACTGTAGTGTCTGGCATCAAAGTGAATGCCGGGACACAGCTTCCACCCAGACAAAACTCCAGAGGCCAGGCAGTGGCATTCTGCCCTCTCTGAGCCATCACACAGACCCACAGAGCAGCAACATGGGTTCCCCCACCCTGGCAATTACCTAAGGCTCAGCCCCGTCCAACATACTGATGCTCTTTTCTACAACTGACCAAGCTACTAAGACAGGGAGTCAAATGAACTCTACATAATACACAGAAAGAAACACAAGAAGGCTGCCAAAATGAGGAGACAAAGAAATATGGCCCAAATGAAAGAGAACAACACTCAAGAAAAAGAACTAAATACAGTGGAGATAAGCAATCTCTCAGATGTAGAGTTCAAAACACATTATTAGGATGCTCAAGGAACTCACTGGGTACTTCAACAGCATAAAAAAGACACAGGAAGAAATGAAGGTTACACTGAGATAAAGAAAAATTAACAAGGAATTAACAGTGCAGTGGATGAAGCCAAGATTCAAATCAATGATTTGGAACATAAGAAGAAAAACAACCAATCAGAATAACAAGAAGAAAAAAGAAACTTAAAAAAAAAAAAAGAGGACAGTGTAAGGAGTCTCCGGAACAAAGAAAACTTCAAGCACTCCAACATTCACATCATACGGTGTACCAGGAGAAGAGAAAGAGCAAGTAATTAGAAATCTATTTGAAAAAATAATGAAAGAATTCTTCCCTAATTTGGTGAAGGAAATAGACATACAAGTTTAGGAAGCACAGAGAGTCTCAAACAAGATGGATGCAAAGAGATCCACTCCAAGACACATCATAATTAAAATCACAAAGGTTAAAGACAAAGAAAGAATCTTTAAAGCAGCAAGAGAAAAGCAGTTAGTTACCTACAGAGGAGTTCACATAAGACTATCAGCTAATTTCTCAAAAGAAACTTTGAGGCACAAAGGGACTGGCAAGCAATATTCAGTGATGAAAAGCAAGGACCTACAACCTAGATTACTCTATCCAGCAAAGCTACCATTTAGAATCAAAGGGCAGATAAAGTGATTCCCAGACAAGGTAAACTAAAGGAGTTCATTATCACCAAGCCATTATGATATGAAATGTTAAAGGGATTATATATGAAAAAGAATACCACCAAACATATGAACATTAAAATGGCAATAAATTCACAACTATCAACAACTGAATCTAAAAAACAAATCAAGCAAGCAGAACAGACAAACAAGCAAGAAACAAAAAACAAACAAGAAGAACAGAAACAAAATCATAGATATGGAGATTATTTGCAGGGTTATCAGCTGGGAGGGGGAAGGCAAAGAATGTGAAAAAGTACACGGATTAAGAAGCATAAGTTCACAAGTACAAATCAGACGGATGGATGTTAAGAACAGTAGAGGAAATGGAGGAGCCAAAGAACTTACATGCATGATCCACGGACATGAACTAAGGGGGGACTGATAGAGGGAATGGCGGTATCCAGCGAAGGAAAAAATTGGGACAACTGTAAAGCATAGTCAATAAAATACACTTTAAAAATAATTATAAACATATTTTAAAAAAGGAAAAGAAAAAAATAGCCCTGACCAGTGCGGCTCAGTTGGTTGTACATTGTCCTGCAAACTGAAATGTGGCCCATTTGATTCCCAGTCAGGGCACAGGCCTGGGTTGTGGGTTCGATCCTTGGTGGGGGGTATATACAAGAAGCAACTGATCGATGTTTCTCTCTCACATTGATTTGTCTCTCCCTCTCTTTCTACCTCTCTTCCCTACTTCTAAAACTAAATAACTAAAATCTTTAAAAAACAAATATATACGGAATGGAAGAATATATTGCAAACCACATATCTGATCCACATCCAGAATATATATAAAGAATTCTTACAACTCAATAGTAAAAAGACAAAGAATCCAATTTAAAAGGGCCATATAATTTGAGTAAACATTTCTCTATAGACAATAACAAAAGACCACAAGCACATGGAAAATATGTTTAACATCATTCGTTATTACAAAAATGCAAATCAAAACCACAAGGAGATACTTCACATAAAGTAATATGATTATAATCAGTAACAAGTGTTGGTGAGGATGTGGAGAATATGGAACCCTCATACATTATTGGTAGGAAAGTAAAACCGTGTAATCATTTCAGAAAACAGTTCAAAAGCTCCTCATTCACTTAAACACAGCAGTGACGTGACACAACCACCCCACTCCTAGGTATGCACTCAAGAGAACTGATAACATACGATCCACAATATGTTGTACATGATTGGCCTTAACGTTACCCATATAGCCAAAAAATGGAAACAACCCCAATGTCCATCAGTGTATTACTGGATGAACAAAAACAGTGTATCTACACAATGGAATATAATCCAGCCATAAAAATACATAAAGTACTGATACATGCTACAACACGAATGTAGCTTTAAAACACTACTCTAAGTGAAAGGAGTCAAACACAAAAGACACATACTGTCTGATTCCATTTACATGAAAACCTGAAATAGATCATTCCACAGACACAGAAAGCAGACTCTTGGTTTCCAGGGACTGGGGGGGAGGCTGAATGGGAAGTGACTGATAAATGGTCATGAGGTTTTCTTTTGGTATGAAAACATGAAAATATTTTTAATGTTTTTGAGTTTTCAGCCAAGATGGTGGCATAGGTAGATACGTTTCACTTCCTCATACAACTAAAAGAAGGGTAACAAATAATTTAAAAACAAAAAACAACCAGAACTGCCAGAAAATGGAACTGTATAGAAGTCCGACAACCAAGGAGTTAAAGAAGAAACATTCATCCAGACTGGTAGGAGAGGTGGAGATGGGCAGCCAGGGTGGAGAGGACCTGTAGCAAGGAAGCAGCTGCCAGACTGGGTAGATGAGGCGGCAGATAGTAGATGGGGTGGCCGCACATTCCCATGTGAATAAACTGGGAGGAACAACTGCAGAGCAAGACAGACCACTCAATCCAGGGTTCCAGCATGGGAAAAGAAATCTTAAAAAACCTCTGGCCGTAAAAAGCTGTGGGTGTTGTGGTAGCGTGAGAAATTGCCAGTCTCACAGGAAAGTCCACTAGAGTGGCCCATAGGGTCCTAGAACATACACAAGCCAAACCAACTGGGAATCAGCACCAGAAGGGCGCCATCCCCTTGCAGGAAGTGGTGGAAGTGACTGAAAGTGGGGCAAGAGCCAAGCTAGAGGCATTATTCCCTCTCTGATCCCTCCCCCACATACAGCGCCACAATGCAGCCAAGTGGGTTACCCCGCCCTGGTGAACACTTAAAGCTCTGCCCTTTACAACATAACAGGTGTGCCGAGACAAAGAAATATGACCCAAATGAAAGAATAGATCAAAGCTCCAGAAAAAGAACTAGGCAAAGAGGAGATAGCTAACCTATCAGATACAGAGTTCAAACACTGGTAATCAGGATGATCAAAGAAATGACTGAGTAAGGCCAAAAATAAAGAAATGAAGGCTATACAAAGTGAAATAAAGAAAAATATCCAGGGAACCAACAGGGAAGCCAAAGGAACCAGGATTCAAATCAACAATTTGGATCAAAAGGAAGAAATAAACATTCAACCAGAACAGAATGAAGAAACAAGAATTTAAAAAAAAAAAAAAAAATGAGGAGAGGCTTAGGAACCTCCAGGACACCTTAAATGTTCCAACATCCGAATCATAGGGGTTCCAGAAGGAGAAGAGGAAGAGCAAGAAATTGAAAACATAATGAAGGAGAACTTCCCCAATCTGGCAAAGGAAATAGACTTCCAGGAAGTCCAGGAAGCTCAGAGAGTCCCAAAGAAGTGGGACCCAAGGAAGCACACACCAAGGCACATCATAATTACATTACCCAAGATTAAAAATAAGGAGAGGATCCTAAAAGCAGCAAGGGAAAAGGAGATAGTTATCTACAAAGGAGTTCCCATTAGACTATGATCTGATTTCTCAAAAGAGACCTTGCAGGCAAGAAGGGACTGGAAAAAAGTATTCAAAGTCATGAAAGGTAAGGACCTACATCCAAGAATACTCTATCCAGCAAAACTTTTATTTAGAATGTAAGGGCAGATAAAGTGCTTCCCAGAGAAGGTCAAGGTAAAGGAGTTCATTATCACCAAGCCCTTATTATATGAAATGTTAAAGGGATTTATATAAGGCATGGAGGGATATCAACAGGCAAGTGGGAGGGGGAGAGAGGAGGAAAAAGTACAGAGGATAAGTAGCATGAGCGGTAGGTAGAAAACAGACAGGGGGAGGTTAAGAATAGTACAGGAAATGTAGAAGGCAAAGAACTTATGTGTATGACCCATGGACAAAAACTAAAGAGCGGGAAATGGGGGGGTGCAGGGCAGAGGGAAATAAAGGGGAGAAAATGGGACAACTGTAATAGCATAATCAATAAAATATATTGGAAAAAAAAAAGAAAGAAAAGTATACGCCCATACAAAGATCTTATATACAGCCTTATGTGTAAAAGCCAAAATCTGGAAACAACCTAAATGTCTATCAACAGGTGAATGGATAAACAAAGTGTGGTGTACCCATACAATGAAATACTACCTTATCAAGGGAACAAATTATTGACACACACACACTACATGGATAAGTCTTAAAAAAATTATATTGAGTGAGAGAAGTCAAACATAAAGGAGCATATGTAGTATAATTATATAATTCTATTTATATAAAATTGTAGAAAATACAAACTAATCTACAGGAACAGAAACTACATTAGCTGTTTTTTGTAGATGAGTATTTTTTGTGAGAGAGGTATTACGAAAGATATGAGAAAACTTTAAGGATAATAGATACAGTCAGTTTCTTGACTGTGGTAGTGGTTTAATGGACAAATATATATGCCACAAGTTATCCTATTAGACACTTTAAATATATGCAGTTCACTGTACCTCACAAAATCTCTTTAAAAACCAACTAAGTAATATTACCTTTTCCTTTCAGTCCTCAAACAAAAATAGTGTCTTTTCTTTCCTCTCTGCCCATGATACTATTACTTCTAAAACATTACAGAAGTACAACAAATTTCCCCATATTCTCTCCAATTTCAAAAGCGAACCCTTAGAATTCTAATGTTCGGCACAGGTGTTCAGGTTGCCAACATACAAATACATTAACAAGAGTATCTTCCCCAGCCTCCTACTTCCACAGCCCTATTACAAACCGGAGTTTCTGCCCCTGCGATCTCCCTTTACGGGAGATACATATATGACTCCAATTGTCTCTTTATTCTACAACACTAGGACCTAAAGAGACCCTTAGGAAAAAATACAGCTACTATCCCACTCTTCAACCTTCCACACTGCCTTTTTCGCTGTTCCATCTTCCAGTTTTCCTTGGTAACTATACTTCTATTTAGTTTCACTTCATTTTCTCACATTTACCACTCTTCAAAAAAATTTTCGAAGACATGTTTAGAAGAAAAGTATTTCTACGCACCTCAAGCACTGGTCCGGCTCCAAGAATAATCTGCTCCACTCCGCTGGCGAACCCTTTCTGACTGAGAGCAGTAAGGTGGTGAATGAGAAAGTTTGTGCTCTGAGTCTTGCCGGAGCCACTCTCTCCTGAAATCACGATGCACTGATTCTTCTTGCGCTGGAGCATGGTATGATAAGCTACGTCAGCCACAGCATAAATGTGAGGCTCAAGTTTTCCCAACTGGTGGTTATCATACATTTTGACATACTTGGGGTTATAAATAGGAAGAAACTTGAATGGGTTAATAACTATTAGAATACTGCCAACATAGGTATAAATTTTTTCATGCTTAAAGCGATTTCGCAGGTTTTCTAGGAGAGTTTTCTCGTTCAAATCGGGCAAGCTACATAAATCATCAAAGTCTTTCTGCGGAGGCTGCGGGAGAAAACCCCGCTCCATCATCCTGCGGCGTTCTTCTGTCACCCGCAGCCATGACTGGAGACTACCATAATGGATTGAGCCGTCGAGGTTTTTTTCTCTCAGGAGAAAGCGGTAGTCCTCCCCGCTTAGGCGATTTTCCAGAGCCATTCGGGGCCACAACATCATTCGCTGAACTGGACAGTCTGTTGGATTGAGGATCCATTCTTCTCCACCAAATTCCTTCACCTCTGCTAGAACATAGCATTTTGTTCTGTCAAGATGAAGTCTGTTTATAAGAGAGTCAATCACCTCAGCAGCTGTGGAGGTTTTTCTGGCAGGAACTGGACAGTAGATTGTCCCTTCTGAGATGGTTCCGGGATATATACGTAACGTATGTTCATTATCCTCAAAGCGTCGTCTTCCTCCATCATTTATATTCATATTGGATCTTGTCCCATCAGCATGAATAGTACATATTCAAGACTGTCCACACCATTTTCATGGCAAAAGAACTGTAACATAAAAGATATGAAACACTTAGAAGTCACATTACATAAATAATCATTGCTTTCTGATGTTCAAGAAAATCTTAACACATTGCGTACCGCATAGAAATCTCTAAGACATACGCCAGGGACCGCATGTTTTTGGGCAAACTTGAAGATGAAGAGTATTCGAATGACCAAAATACAATGTAACTGCAATGCTTTATGGGTTCGTGCAATTATATAGCTTTTCGTAGATTGACTTGCACGGTTTCCACCAATGAGATCACCTCATTCAATGTGGACAAGACAGTGTGCTGACATCTAAGGTCCATAACAGATGGCGCACGAAACACGAGAAAACTCGTGAGTGGTCCTTAAGTTGTTATAATTGTGTTGATTACATCTTGTAGAACATAAAATCCTAAATCTCAGTATGGAAAGTCTTTTTTTTTTAAAGATCTAACTGGCTTTATTAAGTCATTCATGAATTGGGCAGCATCCCATCTAGCAACTAGAACGGTACTGAGGAGGAACAGTCTTGAAATGGTCTCACTGAGACCACATTATTTTATTACCCAAATGCAGGCACTTTCTAAAACAGTAACTTGTCAAAAATTGTTTCAATGTTTTACTACATTGATAGTTCCAAATCCAAGGAGTACAAATAAAAAATATTTTATCTTCTACTATCGCAAATGTTTCTAAGATACCTGAGATTAGAATCAGGTTCTTTCTTTACATCTGAAGAGCCTCTCTGAAGACTAAGATGGACAGAATAACCACACTAATCTAATCACCCTGCACTGAAAAGCTCAATAACACAAAAACAAGAAAAAAATGCCATCGATGGAGCAAAACTTTAGGGAAATTAAAACAACAAGATGACATCAGAGAGAAATTAAACTATTTTAATTAACCAAGACGGATGACAAAAACCTGCTTACTGTAGAAGAGACGTACTTTCAAGGTTCCTACACTCCTGACTCTCCACCTTCCTGAAGGCAGAGAGGTGAAGGGGCCCCATAAACATCCTGCCCCTGGGCTTGGGGCACAAAACTGACAAAAGTATACCATTAGATACCGTTACAAATTTTATTCAATCTTCCCTTCTCCTTTAACACTACTTTTTTTATCTAACCCTATTTCATTCCTTACAAGTATTCTGCATATCTTTCCAACCTTCTCATATATCACATGTCTAGAAAAATAAATTTTTATACCTAAGGAAATAGTGATTTCCTTTAAATGACTCCAATTCAAAACGTATTCCTCTGTTCATTTCATCTGTTATTCCGTATCTGTCTACAGAGCGGATGTGCCATATCCTTTCCAGAACTCATAAAATCCATTTCTTAATATCTCCATCAGTAACTAGCCCCATCAAAAACTATTTTCATGTGTTACCAATCTCTTTAGACATATTTCATCTTTTAACATATAAAGATGCGATGTTATTTTTTAAAGTACCTTCAGTCACTTCTCTCACATACTCCTACATACTTGTCAAAGTCCTCTAATAAAGAAATTCCTCTTTTAAATCTTTTTCTTTTTTTTTTTAAAGATTTTATTTATTTATTTTTAGAGAGAGGGGAGGGGAGGAAGAAAGAGAGGGAGAGAAACAGCAATGTATGGCTGCCTCTCACATGGCCCTCACTGGGGACCTGGCCTGCAACCCAGGCATGTGCTCTGACTGGGAATCGAACCGGGACCCTTTGGTTCCCAGCCCGCGCTCATTCCACTGAGCTACACCAGCCAGGGCTTTTAAATCTTTTTCTTAGATGATCTTTCAAATGCAGAGAATATTATAGAACATATTAAAAACAGCCATATATCTACCACTCAATTTCCACAAGTTTGAAAACTGCCATAACTGTTCCAGATCATTTTATAAATGCAATATTAAAGATACAGTTACAGTTCCTTCCTTTGCTCTGCAGAAGCAACCACTATCCTGAGGCTGGTATTATTCACATACATATTTTTATATTTTGAAAACATGTGCGCCTCCGTAAATTATAGAAAGTACTGTTTCAGCTTTAGAGGTTTAAAAAAATGGTGTCATACCAAATAGTCTGTATCTCACTTTAAATTATGCCTTTTCTACTTATAAATGCTGATACATGTAAAGTTCATTGATTATCAAATAATAAGCCATTGTATATAGGCTCATTAACCGCAGCGAAGTCCCACTCTGGTGGGGGTTGTTGATCGGGGGAGGCTACGCACGTGAACAGGCAGACGGGATACATGGGAAATCTCTGTGCCTTCGGTTCAGTTATGTTGTCCACCTAAAACTGCTCCAAAAATAAAGCTTTTTAAATCCCATTATATGATTATGCCACAATGTATCATTCTTTCTAGTGAACACTTAGAAGGTTTCCAATATTACACTATTAAAACTATGTTGCCATTCTCATACATGTCTCTTCCTGTGCCTTTGACAGAATTTCTCTGGGCTTCAGACCTAAAAGAACTACTTGGGTTTTAAGCATCTTCAACTTTACTAAATATTTAAAAAAATGTTCTCCAAAATGTATCAACTATTTCACAGCCAGCATAGAAAGAACTCAAGGTTCTCTGCCCTCTTACTAGTACTGTCAGACTTGAGTTTCTGCCAAGATAGTTAAGTGTAAAAAGCTATCTCATTACTTTAGTTTACATTTCCCTCATTACCAGAGTAGACAGATAATATTTATCCTATCACTTGCCATTTGGGCTCTGTTGGTTTTTCACCTTTCCTTTTTTGCATCATCTTTTCCTTACTAGTGTGAATGAATTTTCCATATATCCTGAATATTAGTCACTTTTCAGTTACATGGGTGACAAATATCTCCTATTTTGTTTCAGTGCCTTTTGTTGTAGAGTTGTTTTAATTTTTAATAGTCAACTCTATCTTTTCTTTACAGGTATAATTTGTTTCTTTTTTAATAAACAACATTAACAATTACAGTCATTTGTTAATTGCACCAGTCATTTTTCTAAGTGTTTCATATGGATTATTTCATTTAATCCTCACGACTCCTCCAGGGTTGTTTTTATCATCATCATCATCATCATCATCATTTTACAAATGAAAAAACACAGAAAAACTACAGAATTTGCTCAACATCGTAAACAGAATGTGATAAAGTAGAGATTTGAATCATTCAATCTAACTCTAAAGCCTACCTAATGTGATCTCCTTGTATAGTTTTAAAAAATCCTTCCTTATCCTAAGAACATAGTAATTATCCTGTATTTTCTTATAAAAAGCCTACGTTTTACTTTTCACATTTAGGTCTCTAATCCATACGGAATTTATTTTCATGTATGCTGTGAGACAGGGCACTTAATTATTTTCACATCAATTCAGATTAGTAAGTAGACCAGCACACAATGAAGGATCTAACACTTCCCCACTGATTTATATTAATGTGCCACCTCTGTCATGAGGCAAATTCCACAAAAATATCAGTCTGTTCTGGTTCTGTATTCCGTCACAGAGTCTGTGTCCACTATAGCTTAATTACTACAGCTACATAATAAGTTCTGAAATCTAGAGGGCAAGTTGCCTCTATTTGCTCTTCTTTAATGTTACTTTCACAATTTACTCTGCCTTAACAATTTTAAGAGCAACATGTCAGTTACCATGAAATAACCATTTGACAGTCTGATACTCCACTGATTTTTATTTAGATTAATATTATTTAGATTAATATTAGATTTTTATTTAGATTAATATTGGATTAATATCCTACTGACTTCCCATTCATGAATACAATGTTATTTTTTTAATTATACTATATTTCACTTCTGAGGTTTCTGTCATTTTCGTGTTTACCTGATCTTTTTTCCCCCTATTTAAATTCCATAATTGTTTTAATTTAAAAAATATTATTCACTCATCTCCTTGAAAATCCTAAAAATACAATTTGATATTTTCCAAGCTAATATTTTAATGTCATATAAACTATTTTCCTGACTGTTGATTTTATTTTGTATCTTTCTCAGCATTAGATGGCTTAATATGTTGGAGAAGTCAGCTTTATAGGAGCACTTTTTCATAGAAGAATTTGTCTTTCATACATTTACTGAGAACCCACTATTTACTACTTTTTAAAAACACAATTACAGTATCATTAGTCACATCTTCAAAAATCAACAATTTTTAATATTCCTAGTCCGTGTTCAATTTCCCCAGTTATCTCATAAATATTTTTCTTACAGTTAGTCCATTCAAATCAGATCTGTCCTGAAGTAACGGTGAGGATATGCTCTGAGCTGGCAGATCCCTAGTTGTAAAGCTGTATTTGTGCTCTTAGGAGTCCCTAGGTACATGGCTTCATAGAAACTGTGGCCTGTGACACCGGTCAGCAGCAAAGCTAACTCCTTCCAGTCAAGCAAGCCGGGCCCTGCAACACTCCAGAAGACGCACTGCAAAACTACCATCTGGGCTCTAACGGTGTACTAAGTTCAGGACTATCTTTTCAGCAGAGGAGCCTACGTGTCCTAGCCCGTGGTTTTCAACAATGAGACCAACTGCAATAGCACATCTCCATTTACCACAAAGAAGATAAAACCTCAGCTGCCTTTACCTGCAGGCTCCCAGCCACAGCCCCACTCACTGCTTTGCATTCTATTCCCTTTCTGGGAATACAAACGTTTATCTTTTATGAGCTCCATTTATATCCATTGGGTTTTCTCTTTTTGTTACTTAATCAATTACTGCTTTGTGTTTGGAAAAAAGGGTCACCTCCAAATATCATTCACAAATACATCTTAATAGCAAGCCACAAGCATTTATCAGAATCGCCTGGGAAACATTTTTAAAATACACATTACTAGGTCCAATGTTTCTGAGATTGAGAAATCTAGGCAATTCTGCTGTTACTCATCCAGAGCACAGTATTTGCGCATCAATGGTCTATTTCTCCACTCCATTACCACTCCTCCCACATAGCAAGCTACTGCCAATGTTCTTTGAAAATGTGATCAGTTACCATAAAGTTGCCAAATCCAAGAGCCTCTTCTTAATCCTCATCCTAACATACCACACTATAGCATTTAACTGAAGTGGCTGTCTCCTCATTCTTGAAATTGCCCTCGTATGACAGTTATTTTTCTTGTTAATATTCCTGGTAGACTTATTCTTTCTGATTCATTCTTACAACTCCTTTTCCAATACCTCACTTTAAAAATAAAAATATTCTCCCAGTTCCTGGGCTCAACACAGTGCTCTTCTATCTGAATAACTTTACCTAGTCCTGTATCCATAATTTATAGTTACCTATTATCTATAGATATTTTGCATTACAATGGCAGAACGGAGTAGTTGTGACAGAGACTGTATGGTTCACAGAACCACAAATATTTACCATGTAGCTTTAAAAGTTTGCCAACCCCTGTTCTAGGGTAACCTCTAAAAAACAGAAAAAATACTATAACTTCCCAATAGAGTGAACAAGTAGAATGATAAAAAATAATCAAAAAACAAAGCAAGAAAGGTGAGGGTTAGAACAGACAGAACAAGTGGAAAGCAAACAAAATGTTATGTTACTGTATTAAGTGTAAATGCTCCCATTAAAAGACGAAGACTGTCAGACCAGGTTTTTAAAATCTGTATGCTGTTCTCAACAGATACACATCTATAATACGAGGGAAGAGAATCAGAAAGAAAAAAAAGAGAAGATATACCATGTAAATTCTAGCCAAAAGAAAGTCAGTATAATCCAAAATAACATCAAGCAAAATAGAAAAGAAAAAAATTGAGTTGGGTATCTATTAGATCCCTTTTAGCTCTTACATACTATAATTCTAGGTTAAGACCTGAGACAAAGGTCTCTGGATATCACTGGTGACCCTGAAAAGTAGGAAACAAAAAGACTATAAATTAAGGAAAGTGATAGAATGGCAAGTAAGTAGACTACCAGGTATTGAGTAAATAGTCTACAAAAGAGAAGTATGAGTAAAATGTTAGGGGCTTGGGAACACATCTTTATGGCTATAAACAGAATCAAGGACAGAAGCAGATACTAAAAACTTAAGAAAAAGTCTAACTTATAATCCAAGGTTGTTTGGTAAACAAGACTAAATGAGATTTAGGTCAAAAGTAGACAAGCCTTGGCCAGTATTGCTCAGTTGGCTGGAGTGTTATCCCACAGACCAAAGGGTCACAAGTTTGATTCCCAGTCAGGGCACATATCCAGATTGAGGGTTCAATCCCCAGTCAGGGCAAATATGAGAAGGCTACCAATCAAGTTTCTCTCTCACATTGATGTTTCTTTCTTCCCCCCACCCCCTGCTTCCTCTCTCTCTCTAAAAAGTGATGAAAAAAAAAAGTCCTCAAATGAAGATTTGAAAAAAAAAGTCGAGAGCATTATGCTAAGCAAAATAAGCCAGGCAGTGAGGGACAAATACCATATGATCTCACCTTTAACTGGAACATAATCAACAAAAGAAAAAAGCAAACAAAACATAACCAGAAACATTGAAATTAAGAACAATCTAACAACAGCCAGAGGGGAGGGGAGAGGGGACTGTGGGGAGAAGGGTTTTCAGGAACCACTATAGAGGACACATGGACAGAACCAAGGGAGAGGGTGGAAGCAGGGGAGGGAGGTGGGCTTGGATGGGGTACGGGGAGGGGAGGGGAGAAAATGCAGACGACTGTAATTGAACAGCAATAAAGTAATTTTTTAAAAAAGTAGACAGGTACCTTTCACTATCTCTTTCTATGGAAAAAAATAATGGGCTGAAAAACAGTTTTTCAGGTCAGATGTGACAAGAGTACACATCAGCTGAACATCAGCTGATATGACCATCACTGGGTCACCAGTGATGTCCTTTTACATGGATAAAAAGTGTGTCAAAGCCAAAGGTGCAGAGAGAAAAAACATTTTGTAGTGTTTCAACTAAAGGAAAGGTGATGGAAGAAATAAGTTACCATATGACACACTGTAGCACAGGTACACGAACAACTACCAATTCAGTCTGCCCAGTGGGTAATCTATGCCTTCTGTGTTTTCCTTTGAAGAACAAGCTCTCCTCCCTTGTTATCTGGATTAAACTCATCCCCCAGTTAGGGCAGAAGGGTAGTATCAGTTGTGACCTAGGCCTAGCCAGTTTATTCCATTCCCCCTACCAATGGTGGTGCTCACTATACTGGAACTTTGCTGCAACTATTAGGAAAGAAATTTTTTTTTCCTAGTAGAGCTGCTAATCTAAAAACATGTACATTTGTCACCCCACTCCATAAGCAGTTTCATTTTCTGAGGTTTTAGCTACCACAGTCAACCACTGTCCAAAACTATTAAATGGGAAATTCGGAAGTAAATAATTCTTAAGTTTTAAATTGTGTGTCATTCTGAGTAGTGTGCTGAAAGTTTGTACCACCCCACTCTGTCTGGCCCAGGTCATGAATCATCCTTTTGTCCAGTGTATTCCCACTATGTAAGCTACTCAACCATTAGTCACTTAGTAGCTCATGACTCAATTACCCAGGGTCATCCAAGCAGTTAATCCTTTTTCTGATGTAAAGCCAAACATTATATCACAATGCCTACATCGTTCACCTCACTTCACCTCATCATACAGGCAATACATCATCTCGCATCATCATACAAAGGGCAAGTAAAGTGGTTTCAGGCATCCACTGGGGGGTCTTAAAACATATGTCCCATGGATAAAGGGGGAATACTATAAACTTAAGAGTTGTTGGCAGCTATCTTCCCTGAATGCATTTAAAAAGCTTCTCTGCAGTAAAAGAGAATGAACACAGGGCAAAACCTTATCAAAACTGCTTGAGCCACTGAGAGCAGCTATGCCTCAAATACATTCAACAACTGAACTTCCTTGTTAAATGTACCAAACGATTCCCTTTTATGCCCTGAGCCACTGTGAGTTTGGTTTCTGTCCTCTGCAATCAAAAGAAGCCACTACAGCCCCGGCTGGTGTGGCTCAGTGGATTGAGTGCCGCCTGCCTGCAAACCAAAAAGTCTCTGGTTCAATTCCCAGTCTAAGGCACGTGCCCGGGTTGTGGGCTTGGTTCCCAGTGGGGGGCAAGCGAGAGGCAACCACACACTGCTGTTTCTCTCTCTCTCTTTCTCCCTCCCCTCCCCTCTGTCTAACAATAAATGAAATCTTTAAAAAAAAAAAAAAAAGAACCCACTACAATAAGTAGCATTTCAGCACCATACCCTTTGAGAATATAGGTATTCTTTGTTATCCAAATTTCTGATATCAAAAAATCTCACTCTAAACTCAGGAACCAAATATACTTGAATAAACTTGTACATACTTCCTTCATTATCATGCAATTTATCCAAACATGAAAAATCAAACAGATTCAAATAAGGCAGTACCTCCATGACATCCAAATTCACTATTTAAACTAAAGGATTAAACAGAGTTGGATCGTGAAGAATACTTACAATGCCAGCTATGAAGAAATGTGGCAAGGATGTGCAACATAATGCCAAATGAAAAACCACAAAATACAAAATGGTATAAATATAAACAAAAAGATTAGGCTTTTGAGAACTCTTCAAAATTTCCTTTTATAGTTTTCACCAAAAATAAGTTTGAAGTGCATTACCTCATTTGAGTTGAATAGCTATTCTCTAAGAGAGGGAACGGGAACAAACCTTTCCAGTCAGAATATTAAGGCTTAAAGAACAAAAAGTCTATGAAGTTTATGATAAAAGATGGCATATTGAATCAACGGGGAGGAGATTCAATAATAATATGGGGATAAATGTGAAAACAAAACTATGCAAAGAATTAGCATATTACTGGCACTTACATAGTAATCAGACATTCCTGTAGCTTTTATAAAGAAAATTATTCTTTTTATTCTCTACCCAAGAGTAGTTATTTCAAAAGTATATGTTAACAGAGGGAAACAATGTGGTGGACAGTGGCTGTGGTCAGTGGAGTGTGGTTCAGAATAGGTCAGCTTATGATGTTATTCACTGGACTAAGTTAGAAGAGACTAATTATAGAGGAAAACTATGGTGAAGAAAGAAAAAGTCAGAAATTACAGTTTCCTTTAAATTAGACATTCAGTTGAAAGGACGAAACAACTAAAGATTTTTAATGCAGTGTTTGCATCTGTGTGCTAATAAAATTTAATTTTCAAAAAATATATACTTTTACTTTTACTTTTTTTTTTTTTTTTTTAGATTTTATTTTTATTTATTTTTAGAGAGAGGGGAAGGGAGGGAGACAGAGAGGGAGAGAAACAGCAATGCATGGTCGCCTCTCACGTGGCCCTCACGGGGACCTGGCCTGCAACCCAGGCATGTGCCCTGACTGGGAATCGAACTGGGACTGCCTGGTTCCCAGCCCGCGCTCAATCCACTGAGCTACACCAGCCAGGGCTACTTTTACTTTTTTATCAAGTTTTTAAGGTTATTTTCCAGGAAGAAGAAAAGTATCATTTTTCTTTATACTTAATCGTAAGAATCTATTGATGAATGTTAATGAGCAGAATCACACATTATCATTCAGTAACAAGAGGAGTAGAAGGATAGAATCAGGCAAATGTATGTCTAAAAAATAAAAATCTAGCTTTACTACAGAAGAAAAATCACTCAAAGTAATGGTCTCACCAGTATGTATTAAAAGGAGAACATTCTACTATCAAGGTAGAGTCCATCTGTGGAAAACAACAGTGATTTCATTAGAGCTATAAATTTCATGGGGAGAGAGCTATTAAGCATTTTGAATTTATTTTAGAAAACAACTCTGGGAAAGTGGTGTTCAAGAGCTAATATGCACGTTTCTTCACTATTTTAATACTTACAATTTAAATGTTCTACACATAAGTCTAGCTATCACCATAATAATGTATAATTACATATATAAATATATGCGCAACTTACTGCCCTGGCCAGTGTGGCTCAGTTGGTTGGAGTGCCATCCCATAACCAAAAGGTTGTGGGTTCAATTCCCAGTCAGGGCACATACCTAGACTGCAGGTTCATTCCCCAGTTTAGGCACGTACAGGAGGCAACCAATCGGTACTTCTCTCTCAAATCAGTGTTTCTCTCTCTCTCTTCCTCTCTCTCTGAAAAGCAATGAAAAAATTGTCCTCAGGTAAGGATAAAAAAAAAGTTTTTTTAAGTATACATAACTTACATATGTAAATATTTATATTTTTAAACACTACAAACTATGTGTTTTGTAATGATTGTTTTTCAAAAGTCCCCAAATAGTCTTACAAACCCATTTCCTCCTCTTCTAGGTACACAGCTAGACTATATTTTCCAAGCTTCCTTGCACTTAAGTTACATGTGGTCATGTAACCAAGTCCTAGGCCAGTAATATATGCACAGGGGAGATGAACGACCCTTTCAGGCTGAGCCACTAAAAGCCCCTAAAAAGGGGACTGCTTTTCCTTCTCTGCTGAGAACAATGGAGAGGATCCAGAGGAAAGCTCTAAGGTCCTAAGGAATACAGAGCCACTAGATGGAAGGACCTGGGCCCAAAATCATCACGCGGAGAAGAGCACCTACCCATCATCCACCTCCATTCACTCACTCTGGGCTGTGATGTAAATAAGAAACAAAATTTTATTGTGCAGCACTGTTGATATTTGGGAGTTGTTTAGTTACAGCAGTTAGTCTACCCTGACTAAAGCTTTACTATACAATTTTCCTGTCCCCTCCCCTGTAAGAAATTCTGTAAGGACATTCTCCTTATACTCAACCCATCAGTAAATAATAATTGGTCTGCCCTTAAAAATATACTCTGAATCTAACCCTTTTTTTAACCATTCCCATCTCTACCTCTGTTCTCTCACCTGACTTGGTGAAAGAATGAGATATTCCTTGCATCTATCATGGCTCCACGACAGGCGGAGTCACCCTTTTCAACAGTGAGTCAAACCACGTCACAACGTTCAGCTGCTCTCCACAGCATAAATTAAAAGTGAAACCCCTTACTGGGACTTAACTTCATTTTCCCCTCACTACACTCCAGCCTCACTGGTCTTTTTTATCTGTGTTTAAGCTTATTCCCGCTTCAGGACCTTCGCAATTCCTGCTCCCTCTGCCTGGACCTTCTTTCATATCACTGAGGTCTCTGTTCCAATGCCAACTGTTTAGAGAGGGTTTCCTTTACTAACCTATTGAAAATAACCCTCTTTCATGACTCTGTCCTCCTAATCCTAATTTTTTTGCCATACATTTCATTAATTTCTTTTTATTTAATAATTCCTTACTGTATTTTTTTATTAGTTTGGTACCCTTGGACCCCTGCCTCCCACAATCATCACACTGTTGCCCATGTCCATGAGTCCTTTTTCCTTTTTACTCAGTCCCCCCACCCCCTTAGCTGTCACCCTGCTATCTCTGAGTCTGTCTCAAGAGCTTGATGCACTACATAGATTTGTTTTTTGTTTATTGTCCAACTTCCCCACTAAAGAGTGGCCATCTTTTTCATCAGAGGTATCCACAGTTTTCCTTTCCCTACTGACTTTCTCATCAATTTTCATTATTTGACTTCCTGTAAGAGCTATTTTCAACAGTAACTTGAAAATGAGCAAGTAATCGAAGTTCTTTCTATGGAAGTAATTAATGTCACTGATACAGTACGCATGCCAAGAAATATATATGGAAGAGTGGCTCTAAAGAAAAGAGGATATCTAAATGACCAAGAAGGATAACAAAAAGAACTCAACATCTGTTACAGATTAGATTATTCAAAAATATTCAGCACCTCCTAATGTCTGTTGGAGAGGTGTACCCCCCACCCCTTGAATTTGGGCTAAGCCACATGGCTCAGTTTGAAGAGCGGGAGGTCAGCATACATGACGTAAGCAAGGTCTGGAAATACGCTTAGCCAGCGAAGTACGCCTTCTCACGCTGTGCTGCCACCATGAGAACACACTTCAGTCCAGCATGCTAGTCCCAGCACATGAGGTACACAGAGCAGGGCTGTCCCGGCCGACCCACAAAGTCATGACCAATACATAAATCCTACTGCACATCACTGGCGAGTTTCAAGTTGTTCATTCAGCAGTAGTAGTTGACTAATACAATATCATTAATCATCGAAGAAATGCAAATCAAAATTACAATGAGCTACGACCAAACCTCCACCAAAGTGGCTATGTCCATTAAAATATATGTACAAAAATGTTCACTGTCATGTCATTCAAAAAATAATAGCCCAAAATAGAAAACAATCAAAATGTCCATCAACAATAAAGTTAATAAATGGAATACATACAGTAACACAGCATGAAGAAATAACAAACTGCCCCGACTGGTGTGGCTCCGTGGGTTGGGCACTGTCCACAAACCAAGGGTCGCCAGTTTGATTCCCAGTCAAAGCACATGCCTGGGCTGCGGGCCAAGGTCCCTGGTTGGGTGCATGTAAAAGGCAGCCAATCGATGTTTCTCTCCCTCTCTTTCCCTCTCCCCCCTCCCTCTCTAAAACAGATAGATACATAGATACATAAAATCTTCTTAAAAACCTGATGACACAATATGAATTAAAAGCCAGATACAAAAAGATACATATGCTATTATCCTATTTACATGAAGTTCACAAACAAAAAATAAATCTATGATTTATAAACTTCAGAAGCTTGGTTCCCTTTTGAGAGGGTGAGGTATGGAGGCAGAGCACAAAAGGAGTCCTTTAGAGTTTCATAAACATTTTATATCTTGATCTGGGAGGTGGATAAGCCAATGTAGACATGTAATTTTTAAATTATGAACACTGAAGACTTGCACACTTTACTATATATCTCAATACAAAAAGGAAAAACTTTGGCATGACTAATGAGACTTGTTATTTGATGTTAAAATGGTATTTATCTAATAAATGTTGATTATCAATCTAATATTGCAATTATTCCTGTATAACTTAAGAATGTATCAAAGGGGAGAG
>PVJI01019032.1:0-31959 GCA_004026765.1 Micronycteris hirsuta
TCTTCCGATCTGAAGTCAGCTGCTAACCTTATTGGGGTTCCCTTGTATGTTACTTCCTGCTTCTGCCTCGCTGCCTTTAGGATTCTCTCTTTGTCTTGGAATTTTGCCATTTTAATGATGATGTATCTTGAAGTGGGCCTGTTTTGGTTCCTTTTGATTGGGACTCTCTGTATTTCCTGGATTTGTGTGGCTTTTTCTCTCATCAGATTAGGGAATTTTCCATCATTACTTTTTCAAACAGGTTTTCCATCCCTTGCTGCTCTTCCTCTCCTTCTGGTATCCCTATTATACGAATATTATTACGTTTCATGTTGTCCTGCATTTCCCTTAATACCTCTTCATTCTTTCTGAGCCTCTTTTCCTGTTCTTGCTCTTTTCAGGTGCTTTATTCAACTTTGTCCTCCGGCTTGCTGATCTGATCCTCTGCCTCATTGGGCCTGCTTTTGATTCCTTCTATTGTGTTCTTCAGTTCAGATATTGTATTCTTCATTTCCTCTTGGACCTTGTGAATAGTTTCTATTTCCTTTTTCATGTTGACATAGTTTGCAGTGAGTTCATTATAGTTTCCCTGTAGTTTCTTGTAGTTTTCTGTGAGTTCATCAAGCTTCTCGAGTTTCTTGAGCTGCCTGATAACTTATGCTTTGAATTCAATATCTGATAGTTGGCTTGCCTCTGTTTCATTTATCATTCTTTCTGGGGCTTCCTCCTTTCCTTTCATTTGGGGATTGTTTCTTTGTCTTCCCATTGTTTGTGGGATTCTTCTTGCTAGCCTCTGATTCTTAAATTGATCTTTCAAGTTCTCTGGAGCAGCAAAGTTAATTTTGTGTCACTGTCTCTGTTTTTTGGACTGACTCTTGTCTGGGTCCCACTCTATTCTCTTCACAATTCCAGGTTTTAATGTCTCACCTGTGGTAAAGAAGAGAGGGTAAGGGAGAAAAAGAAGGAAAAGAAAGCAAAAGAAAAGGAAGAAGAATGATAAAGAAAAAATAATACTCAAATAACATAAAATAAAAAATAATAATAAATAGGAAATAAAAGGAAGAGAAAACTAGGAATACCAAATGAAGGGAAGGTACAAGGAGTTAAAAATATATAGAAGGACAGATAGGAAGAAGGGTGGGGAAAAACAAATAAAGAAACAAAGAAAAAACAAAAGAAAGGAAAGAAGAAAAAAAAAGACTTCTGTTGGCTGTCTTCAACAGAGTCTGGTCAGGGCTGCGACAGGCTGGGAAGATATCAGACTTCCCCTGCTTTCTTTCTGGGCTTCACTATCAGCTGCCATCCTGCCTCCAGCCGAGTTGCTAGGAGTTCGGAGCACCTCCCTTGGGCTACCTGACCCCCACCCTGAGTCAGAGTTTGTCAGGTCTGTGTCTCCCTTCAGTGGGGTTCAATGTCACTCCTCTGTTTTTCTCCCACGGAGGGAGTCTGCACCGCAGGTCTCCGATCACAGTGGCTGGGTTGTGTCTCAGGCCCTCCTGGAGTGAGCTCTGCGCCCCTGTATTTGTTGATCGCTTTTGTCTTTGGATTCAGGGCTTGCAAGCAACAGGCCTGGGCGCCTGGTTGTGCACAACCCCCAGCCGCCCCTGACTGGCTTCGCTGGGTGAGCGCCTGGTCCCGGAGCTCCGGGCCTGGGTCTCCCGTTCAGTTCAATCTCCAATTCCTCCCGCTGGGATCACCGGCCTCTGCAGACCAGTCCCCACGTACACACCAACCTCCGGACTGCTGGGGACCGAGGCTCTCACAACAGACGCCCGCGCCTGCTTTGGCTACACTCACACCCCAATCCAGCTGCCTCCCAGGGATCCTAGAACAGACCAGGGAAGCTGCTGCGACTGGATCCGCAGACCTCCTGGCTCCCTGCGAGTCCCGAGGGACCCCTTCACTCCGAAGCAGGCTCCCTACCAGCTTATCTTTCAGTTTTATGTGTAATCCTGGTTGCCAGTCTTCCTGGAATACAGCTGGGCGATCGCTCCGCTCCTCATAAAATCAGTCAGATATCCCACCAGTGGGCTGGAGGAAGCCGATCCCGCTCCCTCCTACTCCGCCACCATCTTTGGCAATCCAAAAATCAAGATTTGTTTATTTCTAAAAATACATTTTATTGATTATGCTATTACACCTGTCCCAATTTTTCCTCCTTTGTCTCCTCCCACCCAGTACCCCACATTCTCCCCTGCAATCGCCCCTCAGTTCATGTCCATTGGTCGGGCATAAAAGTTCTTTGGCTACTGCATTTCCTACACTTAACATCCCCCTTTCTATCCTGTACCTATCAATTTGTACTGCTTAATTCCTGTACCTTTCCCCCCATTCTCCTCCCCGCTCCCAGCTGATAACCCTCCAAATGATCTCCATATTTATGATTCTGTTTCTGTTCTGCTTGTTTGTTTAGTTTGTTTTTTAGATTCAATTGTAATAGTTGTGAACTTATTGCCATTTTAATGTTCATAGTTTTGATCTTCTTTTTCTTAAATAAGTTCCTTTAACATTTTATATAATAGTGGCTTGGTGATGTTGAACTCCTTTAGCTTTTCCTTGTCTGGGAAGCACTTTATCTGCTCTTCCATTCTAAATGATAGCTTTGCTAGATAGAGTAATCTAGAGTGTAGGTCCTTGTTTTTCATGACTTGAATACTTCTTGCCATTCCCTTCTAGCCTGCAAGTTTCTTTTGAGAAATCAGCTGACAGTCTTATGGAGACTTCTTTGTAAATAACTATCTGCTTTTTTTTTCTTTGCTGCTTTTAAGGTTCTCTTTTTATTTTTAACCTTTGACATTTTAATTTTGATGTGTCTTGTTGTGGTCCTCTTTTTGTCCATCTTATTTGGGACTGTCTATGCTTCCTGGACTTGTACGTATATTTCCTTCACCAAATTAGGGGTTTTCTTTCATTATTTTTCAAGTAAGTTTTCAATTTCTTGCTCTTCCTCTTTGCCTTCCAGAAAACCTATAATTCGAATGTTGGTACACTTAAAGTTGTTCCAGAGGCTCTTTAGCCTATTCTCTTTTTTCTTCTTGGTTCTCTGACTGAATGTTTTTTTCTTCCTTATGTCCTAAATCATTGTTTTGATTCTAGGCTTCATCACTCCACTGTTGGTTCCCTGTATTTTTTTTTATTTTACTTAGTATAATCTTCATTTCTGCCTGGGTCTTTTTTGTGCTGTTGAAGTACCCAGTGAGTTCCTTGAGCATCCTAATAACCAGTGTTTTGACTTTGGCATCTGTTAGATTGCTTATCTTCATTTTGTTTAGTTCTTTTTCTGGAAGTTTTCTTTCTTTTTTTCCTTTTTCCCTGTTCTTTCATTTGGGCCCTATTTCTTTGTCTCCTCATATTGGCAGCCTCCCTGTTTATTGTTTGTTGTTTATGTATTAGATAGAGCTGCTTTGACTTCCTGTGTTAGTAGGGTGGCCTATTGTTAAAAACCCACTGATAAGTTGGATGGGGCAGAGCTTTAGGCAATTGCCTGGGTGGGGCAACCTGTGTGAACCAAGTTGATGGAGTCTCGGATATAGTGTCACTGGTCTATGTGTGGGAGGGCTCAGAAAGGGGAAAAAGCCACTGCCTGACCTCTGAGGTTTTGTCTGTGAAGTTGTCCCATAGCACTTGCCCCGATGCCAGACACTTCAGTTTCTCCCTGTACACCACTGATGTCATTCCAGCTCCTGCCCCCAGTGCTGGAGCCCAGAGGGAGGAAGTCTGCAAAAATCCTAAATCCTTGTGGGCTCTTTAAGGGCAGACTCCTGAGAATCCCACAGTTTCCTCTGCTGCCCCAACCCCCAGTGGTTTTTACGGCCAGAAACTATGGCTAATTATCTTCCTGGCGCTGGAGCCCTGAACTGGGTGGTCTGGTGTGGGGCCAGGATCTCTTACTCTTGAGGTACCCCTCCTGATTTTTATCTACCACACATGGGTGTGGGGCTAACCATATCATTCATGTCTGTGCCCCTCCTACCAGTCTTGATGGATGTTTCTTTAATTCCATAGTTGTCAGACTTTCATTCAACTCAATTTTTGATGGTTTTGAGTGATGGTTGTTTTGTAGTCTAGGTGTAATTTTTTCTGTGGTTGTGTGAGGAAGTGAACCATGTTTACCTATGCCTCCATCTTGACTGGAAGTTAGATCTACTTTTTATTTTTAGAGAGAGGAGAAGAGAGGGAGAGAAATGTCAACATGAGAAAGAAATATTGATCTGTTGCTTCTTGTGTGTGTCCTGACCAGGGACTGAACACACAATCTAGGTATGTGCCGCAACTGGGAATCAAACTTGCAACCCTTGGCATTGCAGGACAATGCCCAACCAATTGAGCCATACAGGTTAGGGCTGTGTAGTTGTTTTGCAGTGAACTATGTATGCCCTTAACTCATTTTTCTATTTATGGTTTTGTTCTTCTACCAATTAATTTGTAAGAGATCTTTACATATTAAATAATAGTCCATTGTGGGTCAGATATGTTGACGATGTTTTTCTAAATTGCTTTCAATGGTGTTTGTTATATTATTATGAAAAAAATTTAAATTTAGTTGTACATCTGTAACTAATATAATATTATATATCAACTAGAATTGAAAGAATGTACGTTTACACAATGGAATACTACTTGGCGATAAAAAGAAGTAAATTTTACCCTTTGCAACAGCATGGATTGACCTGGAGAATATTATGCTAAGTGAAATAAGTCAGTTAGAGACAGTCAAGTACCATATGATTCACTCATATTTGGCATACAATGAACAAATTGAACTAACAAGCAAAATAGAGACAGACTCATAGATAGGGAGCAGGATGACTGCTTTTGGGGGAGTGCCTGAGGGGTGGAGGAATTGAGCAAAAAAAGGAAAAAAGAGAGAATGAACTCTTGGATATGGAAACAGTATCATGATTGTGGGGGAGGGGTGTAAGGGAGAGGGCATAGGGAGAATAAGTGATGGAAACATTTTTTAAAAGACAAGAGAAGTAGGCACTGGTTTTATAATGGAAAGTTCTTGATAGAAAGAAAAATAAAACTTGAAAATTTTATATGTGGTTACATTTAACAACCTTTTGTTTTCTGGGCTTTACATCTTCCTTAGAAAGATCTTTTCTATGTTAAGATTGCCTTTAGACTTCCGGCCAAGATGGAGGCGTAGGTAGACACACTGTGTCTCCTCGCACAACCAAAAGAGGAAAAACAGCAATTTAAAAAACAAAAACAGCCAGATCTGACAGAAAACTGAACTGAGTGGAAGTCCGACTACCGAGGAGTTAAAGAAGACATGTTCATCCAGACCCGTAAGACGGGCGGAGCCAGGTGGAGAGCACTCAGCAAGGCGCTGTTTGTGGAGCGGTACCGGCAATGCTCCAGCTGCCCGGAGAGGCCTGTGGTGGGTGTGCCTGGCCAAAACGTGGCAGGTGCACTCGGCGAAACTGGGGCTGAGACTGGTGGACTGGGCGGTCCCTCATTCTCATGCAGCTAAACCGGGAGGAAAAGCCGGGGAGTGGAACAGACCTCGCGGCCCACCAACGCAGGGAAATAAAGCCTCAAACCACCAATTGAATACACCTGTGGGGGTTGAGGTGGCAGTGGCAGGAACTCCTGGCCTCACAGGAGAGTTCGTTGGGGAGACCCACAGGGACTTGGAACTGTGCAGGTCCATCCACTCACCCCAGAGCCAGCAAAGAAGGGCCCAACTTGCTTGTGAGTAGCTGGGGAAGTGCGGAGAACAGAGCAAGTGCCACTGTTCTCTCAGGCCCCGCCCCCACAGACAGCATCACAACACAACGACGTGGGTTACCCAGCCCTGATGAACACCTAAGGCTCCGTCCCTTAAAGTAACAGGCGCACCGAGGAAAAAAAATGGCCCAAATGAAAGAACACATCAAAGCTCCAGAAAAAATACAACTAAGTAACGAAGAGATAGGCAACCTATCAGATGCACAGTACAAAGCACTGGTAATCAGGATGCTCTCAGGATTCGAAGAAAGATTGTCACAATTACTTGAACAAATGGAGGATAATATAAAGGAAATGAGGGGAAATCTGCAGGGAACCAATAGGGATGAGAAGGAAACTGGGACTCAAATCAGTGGAGTGGACCAGAAGAAACAAAAAAACATCCAACCAGAAAAGAATGAAGAAACAAGAATTCAAAAAACTGAGGAGAGGCTTAGGAACCTCCAGGATATCTTCAAACATCCCAACATCCAAGTCATAGGGGTGCCAGAGGGAGAAGAGGAAGACCAAGGGATTTAAAACTTATTTGAACAAATAATGAAGGAGAACTTCCCCAAGCTGATGAAGGAAATAGATTTTTAGGAAGTCCAGGAAGCTCAGAGAGTCCCAAAGAAGTGGGACCCAAAGAGGAACACACCAAGGCACATCGTAATTACATTACCCAAGATTAAAAATAAGGAGAGAATCTTAGAAGCAACAAGAGAAAAGGAGACAGTTACCTACAAAGGAATTCCCATAAGACTATCAGCTGATTTCTCAAAAGAGACCTTTCAGGCAAGAAGGGGCTGGAGAGAAGTATTCCAAGTCATGAAAGGCAAGGGCCTATATCCAAGTATACTCTATCCAGCAAAGCTATCATTTAGAATGGAAGGGCAGATAAAGTGTTTCTCAGATAAGGTCAAGTTCAAGGAGTTCATCATCACCCAGCCTTTATTATATGAAATGTTAAAGGGATTTATATAAGGCATGGAGGGATATCAACAGGGGAATGGGAGGGGGAGAGAGAGGGAAAAGGTGCAGAGAAGAAGTAGCATAAATGGGAGGTAGAAAACAGACAGGGGGAGGTTAAGAATAGTATAGGAAATGTAGAAGAGAAAGAACTTATGTGTATGACCTATGGACAGAAACTAAAGGGCGGGGAATGGGGGAGGTCGGGGTGGAAGGGAAGAAAGTGGGGAAATGGGACAACTGTAATAGCATAATCAATAAAATATATTTAAAAAATATTGCCTTTAATTTTCCCATGTTTCTTGTGGTACCTTCACAATTGCCTCTTTCATTTAACTCCTTGATACTTCTCGAACTTATTTTGGGGTAAGGAGTTGGGCAATCTCTATTCTATGATATTAATTTATCTGCTCATATCAGAGTCAAATAGTTTTCATTAGTATAAATTTATAATATCTTTTAATATATGGTAAGAAAAGTTTCTCTCAACACTCCCCCTGCCTCCTGTCACTTTTCTATTTTCAATTTTCCTGGTAACTCTTACACTCAATTTATAGATATATGATGATGATGATAGATAGATATAAATTATATATATATATATATATATATATATATACATATAGAGAGATTACACATTATTAATAAAAGTGATTGATAGCTATTGTCTCAAGATTGCAAGTGTGCTCCAGAACCTTTATTTAGAGAGGCATTCACACACATACACACACACACACACACACACACACACACACACCCCACAAAAACATAAATGTTGCATTTAAAAATATAATAGAGATAAAATCCTGGGGAAAATTGTAATGAATGAAGATAAAGGTTGACAGATTTAGCAAATAAAAATACAGGATATCCTGTTAAATTTGAATTTCAGATTAAAAATGATTTTTTTAGTGTAAATATGTCCTAATTATTGTACAGGACATAATTACCTAAAAACTGTTTGCTGATTATCTGAAAATTAAGTTTTACTGGGTGTATTCTGTTCTATAGGCAATTCTAACCAACAGGAAAATGAGGAGTAGTTTAAATGTACAAAAGAAAGTTCTACGGATTGACGAACTAACACTTTTTGGTCAGTGGGAAGCCCTTAATACAGGCACTGAGACACTGGCTTGAGACAAACAATTACAATTCTGGGGTACAAATTAAATGAGCTTATTTTGTCTTCTAGGATTTGGCTTGAAAAATGAAACCTCTTAAATAAAACGCAAGGGGCTTAATGGATATGAAGTGTTTTGGGCTTCCCAACTCTGCTTTAAAAGAAAAATTAGTTAAATAGAAATTGAAAATTAAGATTCTGTTATATTTGTGTCATACAATAAAGACTCTTGATATATAGGCTTTCTCTTAAGATTAGTGTTTTGTATTCAAATTATTGGAAAGTTCCTAAATTGATTTTATCATTTGGAATAGGTGAGAAAATGTCATTCTTATTAATCCCTTTAGATAATAAGTTTAAGTGGAATTCTTTGTGATTGATTAAATCTTTTGTTTTTTAAGTGGTTAAGTGGTTTGGATCTGAAATTTGGATGTTCTCTTTATAATTCATAATTATTTTCTTACCTAGCTATTTTCTAAAAATTTACTTTCGGAACAAGCTCTTGTACATGCTACTGGGGTATATTAAGAAAAGCATTATCTCTGGAACTAGAAGACCTGGAATAAAGTCTCAGATCTGACTCTGAGTAACTCTTTACTGTAAATGTGTATTAAATGGCTTAATATAGTTGAACCTCCGTCACTTGTTCTATAAAATAGGCAATTTTTTCCTATTCATAGTGATTAAGAATTAAATGTGATATCCAGGCAAAGTGTGTGGTGCTTTATAGGGATTCAATACATGTTAATGCATTCATAGATACCCAGATAGTAAAAATTATATATATTTGAAAAATCCTGTCCACTAATGATTTTCTAGAAGGTGAAATTTTATTTGGCATTTAATTTATCTTTAAAAGCTGATGAACTCTCTACTCCCATAAATAGGAAGGGGGAACCAGAAAAACATAATGATCTAATGTTAGTATGCTCAGTATTAAACACACAAAAAAGCAAAATATACAACAAGAGGTATCAGTGGGTTTCCTTCTTTAAATTTACTGAATTGTAATAATGATATTTGTCTTTGTTTTGTAAATAAAAAAGATCTAATAGGAACATTTTAACTAATTATGTGGAAAAGAAACACCAGCTACACTTGGGGAAGGATTTGAGCATCATGACCGCTCTATGGTACACTTTTTGAAACAAGCCTATGGTTGCCCACAACAAGTCACATGTGGAGGCATTTGGTTTCCTCTATTTTTTTCTTATTGGAAATTTGTCAAGGGTTTGTTATGTGGTTTGGAATGGAAATTTGTAAAGAAATTGTTATATGCTGTGGAACAGTAAGATATGGGGAAAGAATTGAAGAATAATAATTTTAAAAAGTAATAATAAATTTAAAAAAAGATATGGAGAAAGAGCCCAAGCACTGTGGCCAGTCCCAGGCTTTTGGGATGAGTGTTGATGATCTATAGGAGTAGGAAGGCTGCTGGTAAGAATGTGTAACATCCAAGAGACATTGAGGGAAGTGCGATGAAGACCAAAACTTCCTAGAGACAGGAATTTGAATGTCTCATAGATTACCTATCCCTTGTCACTTTCTCCTATATAAGCCCTACTCCAAATTTTAGATACTGGCCTTGGGTAAGAAGTTAGAAGACCTGAGCTCTAGTCATTAACTCTCTGTGTGTTTTGAAGAAAGTCATTTCAACTTGCTGGGCCTCAGTTTCTTCATCTGTAGAACTGAGGTAAATGTGTGTTAGGGGGTAGAAGGATGATGTAACTATCTCCAGGTCTGGTATTAGAAGAAAATGAATGAACAGACATGAGTGTTCCTTAAAAGGAAAGTAGTACTATGTAAATAGAGTGCAAATAGCCCTGGCTGGTGTGGCTCACTGGACTGAGTGGTGGCCTGCAAACCAAAGGGTTGCTGGTTTGATTCTGTCTACGGTGCATGCTTGGGTTTGAGGGCCAGGTCCCCGGTGGTGGGCGTGTGAGAAGCAAGCACACATTGGTTTCTCTCTCTCTGTCTTTCTCCATCGCTTCCCCTCTCTTAAAATAAATAAATAAAAACTTCTAAAAATAGAGTGCAAATATTATTATTTTTCATTATTTACAGTGATAGCAATTATAATATAATAATTAGGAACAATCAGATGTTCTCTTGATTTAGATGGAGGGTGAAGGTGACCTTGGGTAGCATCCAAACTTGGAATTTCTCAGGAAACTGAAGAAGCAGCAAACTGTTATCAGCTCTACTTCATCCCATTTTCTCCAGTTAGCTCATGGCCCAGACCAGGTCAAGGAGTCTCTGTTAGTGTCTCTGATAAGAGTATAGTTGCCCTCATACCAGCAGAAGATATATACTAAACTATTGCTGAGAGGGAACATTATGGGAGTTTAAAACAATATTTTTATATAATTTGAAAACGAAGGTCTGCTTCATAATGAAAAAGCTTAGGACTAATGAAAGGTAAGCTATGTCATCAATCAAATAAAGAGATTGGACCATGAGATTATTTCTAAAGGTCTCTTTCAAATCTGACATTTTAACCTAGAGTCTTTGTGACAAAAATCTCAACTATTTTTCCAATTCCATGTCCACGTACTCTCAGCTTCTCATGTAAACTCAGTAATTTCCTGTCTCAGTTTTTCTGAGCATTTTGATGCACTTCCTTCCAAATGGAAATTCCATCCCCTTCCTTTTCACCTAGCTGAAGCCTGTTGAGCTTTTGAGATTACATTACCAGTGATGAAAAGAGGGATTATTGTGTAGGAAATATGTACAATAGATACTTTATCCATGGAATTTCTAACTTTTATAGAAGCCTTTTTGAGTGAGCTTTACTCTTCCCCATTTACAGGAAAGGAAATTGAAGCTCAGAATATTTAAGTAATTTGCCTGAGATCACACAGGTAGTGGGAAAGTTAGGGTTTTAGTTAAAATCCCTTTCTCTCCATAGTTGGGCTTTCAAGTTCAAGACCTACTTCTCCTAGCCCAAAAGCCCTTCACCTTTTTCAGACACTCTCCAGGTCTTCAAACCAAATTACACGTTTAATAATATTTTGAAGTAGACATATTTTAGTTCGAATCTTCTCTTTCCAATTCCTTTTTGGGTTTCCCAAGAGAAAGAACCAATAGAGAAAGAACTCTCTATAGAGAGTTGATTCAACTCTCTATACCCAGAGACCAGTTCTGTGATTTGTACACAGAAGGAGCTTAATAAATATTTGTTGATGAGTGGATATCAGATTACTTTTCTGTTTAAAACATATGTTTGAGTATTGTTGAATATGTTTTTTATCAGTGGAAGAAAACTGTAGCTAAAGTAATTTGTGAGCTGAAGCCATTGTTACCTCTGTTGCTAAGGGAAGCCAGTTACCCTGGGATACTAATTAAATGCAGCTATTGTGGAAATTAAGCCAGCATTCCCCAGCGGGTTCAGAGAGCTGATGGGAGGAGGGAATCTGGAAAGTGTCAAGTAAGATAGTACATTTCCTGATTTGAGGAAGAGAGACTTAAGGGAGGGATAGTTCGTACATTTTCAGCACCATCACACATCTGTGAAGTTTATTTATTTTTGTTAATGGGCAAAGAGTTCATTCTCTATAATTAGCTCAAATAGTGGAGGCAAGGCGAATAGATAGCCTGTGACTGAGATCAACAGTTTGGTCTTTGCTAGCCATTGAGGGATAAGCATATGGGGTGGTATGTGGGGCTTTACATCAAAGAAGCTCCAAGTCTGAATGAAAAGTAACTGTTAGAAAATACTTTTTTGACTCTAAGTTAAAATTCCAGTTGAACTGATGAAGGGAAAGGAAGAGATCAATAAAGAAAGTAACAACCTACCTGGAGCATCTATTGCACTTAAAAGAAATATCTACTCTTCTGTTTAAATTGAAGTTCAGTTTCAATAAAGATATTTATTTATGATTCTAGAAGAAGTCTGAACAGTACATTTATTTATCTCCATCCATACCCAAAGCTCAAATTTTTGGACTTGGCTTCAAGTTGCTCTAACAGACTAAGTCCACAGAGTGATAGGGTACCTAAATTGCAGTTTGTTTTTCTGAGAAATGAAGATGTGGCCTTTATAAGTGGCCACTGCAGTACTGAAGTCATGAAATTATTCAACAGCTGAGCACTGGCCTTGTGAGAGGCCCTGGGTTAGGGACAGTGATGTGTGTCTTGGGGAGGGAAAGTGAGTGCTTTTCATGTTGGCTAACTGAGACAATAATAAAACTTTTGATTAATAGTAGGAGGTGAGAGCACCAGGCCTACAAGGAACATAAATTAATATTTAGAGACCATGGTAGGTGGGATTAATTCTTTCTACTGACTCATTCTGGTGAAAGATCTATACTAGAGACTTGCCAAACAAAGTCACAAGATAAATTCACAAGAAGGTGAGGAATAAAATCCCAGGGGAGTGGGTTCTGAGTAGAAGGACAAGAGGATAAAATGAAATCCAGTAGCAATATGTTCCCTCCACTATTAATAAAATAATTCAATAAGGTAATTGTCCAAGTTCACCAGAGAGACACAGAGATATTCTTAGCTCCAGAATCACATATCCAAATGCCTGCTGGGTTAAGCACCTTCCACTCTGAGCATCCAAAGCTAAAAAAGCATCAGGTGGGCTAATGTACAGGTCTGGAAATTCCCAATCAGGACTATCCTGCACTAGAAATTAGAGCAACCACACCCGCTCAGTGCCAGAGATGGGACAGCAGTTACTGAGCCCAAAATGTCTGGGGTAGATCAAAACTGTAAGTCAGGTAGAAGTGAGTTTGAAAGCTCATCCTGAGGGCAAGTTTCATGAAGCTTCCTGCAGGTATAGACTTTGGGCTGCTGCACCTATATTTGCTGTACTAGTCCCTTGAAAACAATCTCTAGACTTCATCGTTTCTTCTCCTATGGATAGATGCAGCTCCACTGGATGCACAAATGTTTACCCACCTCGTATCTCCCACTCCAACATCATTCTCCTTTTTCAGGGCACAGCTTCCTGTTCATGCCCATACTTCACCTACAATCTATCTCTGGGAGAGTCAGTGAGCAGCTGTGGCCTTCCTGCTGGGTCCCAGGTATTCAGCCAATTTCTAAAACTTGAGCTTCTATTGAATAGATAGGTTTCAAAGTGAATTCTTCGAGTTTCCTCCTAGGTTACAGGAGGTAGAATGTGAAGGAGTTAGGATTGGAAATCTGTATCTTAACAGTATTCTTACAGTTTGTTCTGATTCAATAGATCAGAAGACAAGACCCTGGATTGGATTTTGCCCCAGCACTTCCAGTTCCACCTTATTCCAGTTCTTCAACCTTCATTGATGTTCTACTCTTTTTGAATTTGTATAAGATGAAGGATCGCGGGCTTTTAAAAGACTGCAGAGACCAATCAGTAAATAGTTTCCTGAAGCAGAAATTCCCTTCACAGGACTCCAGTACATGTTCATCTGATACCTTCCTGACCACCCCTCCCCACACCTCATATAAGATAAAACTCACCATCTCAGCAGGCAGCCATTCCAACCCCTGTTACCTCCATTAACAAACCTGGTAGCCAAAAAGATCTCCTTCATCCCACTGTTGTCAAATATTTCCATGTTATAGCCTGAACCTACTGCAGGAAATTGGTAACTTGTAAGCAAAAACTGTTTAAAATATTTGCAAACTTTCCTGTTTAAAAGCACTTTGTTTTTGAAGTGATGCTGTCTCTCACAGAAAACTATAGACATTATTTTGCTAAAGTAGTTTGTAGTAATTCCCTTTGGTATGTATCTTCTATTTTGGCAATGATCTCAGAATCCTTGCTACAAAAGGCCAAACAAAATGCTAAATCCCTTCCAGTGTCTTTGGACAAACAGATATATTGGTGGTCAGCTACAGAGGGCATCTTGGAAACTGACATCAATCTGCTTTAGCCCCTGCAATTTAACAGCATTTTCTTAAATTGTTCTTCACTGTTGCTAGTTGCTGTAAGTCACTTTCTGTTGAAAGGGAAATTTATGCATGTAAACCCCAAGAAACACCTGTGTAGCACAGACCCTTGGAATCATAAATTAATATTAAAGGGGGGAACAGAAAAGAGAAAATTTTGTGGATGGAAAGATTTCCCTCTTTTACCTTGCAAGGGTCATCAGCACGACCTTGACTTAAGCTAGTATAAAATAATACCGGTAATTCGTTTATCAGGATTGAATTTAAAACTCCTGAGAGGCAGAAAGTGTTTCTTGGAGAGAGAAGAGGAATGTTAAATCACTCCTGGGGGGAACCACTTAACAATTGGAGGGATGTGGAGAAGGCTCCAAAGAATGTTCTGTTCCCCTGGAATAAAATGAAGTGGGTGGCACAGACGAGGTCTAGGAAACAGGTTGAAAGCATTGTAGAACAAGGAGTGTCTCAGGATAATAAAATCAGTTAGCATTGAGGGTATGGGTGTCTACATGGAGCTCCAGCTCTGCAGGGGTCTAGGCAAATCAATCCAGCAGAGAACAGAAAATGCCAGTCCAGTCCCAGGTACTGATGTATTTCCAGGGAAGGTGAAAGTATTGATAATCAATATAGGAATTTGGGGTACCAGGCCATAAGTCTGACTTATAACAGGTGAGACTGGAGAGAAAAGCAAAGCAAGTCTGGAATGAAAGAACTGATACTGCTGCTAGGATTTCTGCTCCAATGGCAACAGTTCAGGAAAAAGTAAAGCAGAGCTTGCAGGTGGTTGGGAGGAGGGGTTAGTTACCTCTGTTGGAGAAGCTATAAAAAGTCCAGGAATTGAGGGAGCTTATGGGGCTAACCCTGATTGCATTCCTCACAATCCTGTTGTGCTCCATACAAATAAACTTAAAATGTTAGAATTTTACATTTTATTTTCTCCAACAATAAAAGTTACCAAAACTGACTCCAAGGGCACATATATAGAAAATATAACCAAATAAATAACCATGTAAGAAACAGAGAAAATTGTCAATGAGCAATTCTCCTCTCAAAACACAAGGCCCAAATTGTTTCATTGATAAATTTTAACAGATATTTCTAAAATATATACTTTATAAATTTTAGGACGTTTTTAAATTTACAAAAAGTTTTGCAGAGATAGTACAGAGTTCCCAAATACCCCACATCAGTCTTTCCCAGTTTTTAACATCTTACATTAATATTGTTCATTTGTTAAATGAAAGAACCAATATTGATACATTATTAACTAAAGTAAATACTTTATTCAAATGTCCAACTTTTAAACTAGTTGTCCTTTTTCAATTCCATGATATTCTAGCCAGAATATCTCCTTATATCTAGCTGTCATCTCTCCTTAGGCTACCCTTGGTTATCTTGCTTTCTCAGACTTTCCTTGTTCTTGATGGTCTTGGAAGTTTTGAGGACTACAGGTTAAGTATTTTGCAGATTTTTTCTTGATAGGGATTTATCTGAAGTTTTTCTCATGATTAGACTGGGGTTATAGGGTTTTAGAAGAAAAACCACAGAGGTAAAGTGTCATTCACATCATGTCATATCAAGTGTACATACTATAATTATGATTCATCACTGTAGATGTTAGCCTTGATTAACTGGCTGAAGTAGTCTTTGTAGGGTTCTCTACTGAAAAGTTACCCTCCCCTCCCATACTTTTTCATACTGTACTCTTGGAAGGAATTCATTATGCATAGCCCATGCTTAATGAATGAGGAGTATCTTGAGGATGAAGTATCTATATAAATTGTATGGGTTTCTTCAGTACAGAAGATCTATCATGTCTTTCTCACATAATTACTTTTATTCAATTATGTATTTGTATGAGTATGAACTCATGGATATTTATTTTAAATTTTGGATTACTAAATTATTTTAGTAACTTTATTTTGTTGCTAATTTTTTCCAGCTTTAGCCATTGGGAACTTTTTTACTTGGCTTCTATGTCCCTTTGATACACCTCCATCATCTTATAGATTTTCTCCCTTACTTTCTGGCACTACAAGATGCTTCAGGCTCATGTTGCATGGTTTCTGCTGCAGTTTTGGAGTCAGCAATTTCTCTAAGAGTTCCTCATTCCTCCTGCTGAAGAATAATATTAGAAATGACTGCCTGGGTGCTGGGTGTGCTAATTGCTGCTGGGGTATCATTGCTGCTATGCCCTGTCACTTTGCAAGAAAAAGCAAATATATGTATGTATAATAACCAGTGTATATACACATATTTATGAATAACTCTATATGTAACCATCTGTATCTAAATTAAACTAAACATGAGTTCATACCAGTGTCATAAACTTTAATTCATTAGTACATGGATCATTCTAGCCTCTTTTCCTTGTCTATTTGTAAATTCCCAATCAATAGAAAAAAAACCTGGCTCTCACCACTCAACAGCCACTTAATTTATTGTTCAATGACAGTATACATGTATAGCAGTATCGGAATTGTCAATCTGTACTTCCCATGGGACAAAACTTTACTAACTAGAATACAATGTTTATATACATTTTTAGCATTTAATCTAACAAATTATACTCATTTCCAAAGTTACTTATGTCAGCTTCTTTTTCCCACACTCTCTTTAATGAAGTTATTTCATATACAGATAATACAGGTATAGCCTCATGTCATAGTCTGCATTCCTTTCTGCTATCCTCTGACAAACTAAATTATTTTTCATTTGCATATATTAAGATTCACTCTGCCTGAATGGTATAGCTCAGTGGATTGAACGTGGGCTGTGAACCAAATGGTTGGTTCAATTCCCAGTTATGGCACATGCCTGGGCTGCTGGCCAGGTCCCCACTAGGAGGCGTGCAAGAGGCAACCACACATTGATGTTTTTGTCCCTTTCTTTCTCCCTCCCTTCCCCTCTCTCTAAAAATAAATAAGAAAATAAAACCTTAAAAAAGATTCACTCTGTATCATAAAGTTTTATAGGTTTTGACAAATGCAGCAGCATGTCATGTATTCACCATTACAGTGTCACACAAATAGTTTCATCACCCTAATAAATCTCTTGTGCTTCATCTATTCAAAGCTCTGGTTTTCTGAAGTTTTTATATGACATGTCTAAGTGTAGTTATTATTTTTTGTTTGTGTTTGGTATCTCTCTTGGTTGTATTCTCTAAATTCTCTAAATTACATCTATCATATATTTTGGAAAGGACTTTGTAGTTATCATGTCAAATTCTTCTTCTATTCCATTGTCTTTTCCTTTTGGTATCCCAAACATTGTGCATAACAGTCTGGTAATAATAGAATTATTACTATTAAAGTTACAAATAAAGCAAATATGTCCACTATCATCTCTATTACTTAATATTATTTGAGGGTACTCTTTAGTGGAAACAGACAAGTGTTAGAAGAAAAACATTGAAAAGGAGAAGCTAAAGCTAAAGTTTTTATTGTTCACAGACGGTATGATTGTATACCTTAAAACAGCAAAACAAATACATGTAAATTATTAAAAATAGTAATAAAGACCTTTTTCTTTTTACCTTCCTCTTCTCTGGGAGATGGTAGTGTGGCTGAGATTTACAAAGTGACAAGATTAAAGAGCCAGTGGGTTGAAGACATGGCAATGCGGTCATTGCTGAGGAGAAATTCAGCATGGTCAGGAGATTGATTATATACAAGAGTATTGATCCTGTCTCTCTCTCTTGTCAGAGAAGGGATTTGTAAATATGGAAAGAGGAAATGCTATAAAGAATCCTTGAATTTTGAATTTAAATGGGAGATATTGATGTATATTCATCACATGTGCACACACGTGTACACATAGAAATATATATCGATCTATGCGTGGTGTTGTGTACACACACATATGTACAAGAAAGTATTTGCTAGCTTTCTCTCCTAGAGTGCACAAATCTTGGTTTCTAAATATGATTCTCCTCTAAAAGGAATCAGGGCTCTTTGGAAAATGATGGTTTCTAAGTATGGAACAGGAAAAGTACAAAATGATCCTAGAAGATCTTGTGTTTGACAAATGAGGAGGTGACCAAAGATTGAAGGGGATGTGTCAAAAGGACACTAGAGAAAGTCTGATCAGCCACCCACTATCCAAATATTGGATAATTTGAATATCAAAATAAATAATGATAATGAAGTATCACAACAAATTGAAGAATATAGACATACATCCATAAGTCCATACTTACACAAAAAAAAATGAATGAGAAAAAAAATGGAGAAGTGAAAGCTCTTCCTTAGAGTGGAATGTGAACTAATGAATATAGAAGGAATAATGCAAAGAGAACATTACAATTTGAGAATTACCATAGTAGCGGTTAATTTAAGTAGGAATCATCAAGGCAAGTGAGTGTGCATTTGATTGAAGAACTGGGGAGTAGAATGTGGGGTTGGCCAATATGTTCATTCAGTTTTTTTCTGTAAGATGGATCTAGTAGTCCTTAGTAGTCTTTAACTTTATTTGAAACAATTTTGTTAGATTGTATTGTGATGGCTATTATATCAGCATACATTTAAAAAAACATCAAAATTGGTGAATTTTGTGTAGCCATTTAATATTGAAGATAGAAGAAAATAAGCAAAATTTCTGGCATATCATGCTTTATTATCTCAAGAAAGGTAGTAACACAACTGAAATGTGAAAAAAATGCACAGTGTACAGCGAAGATGTTGTGACTGATAGGATGTGTCAAAAGTGGTTGCGCAGCTTCGTGCTGGAGATTTCTTGCTGGATGATGCTACACAGTTGTTCAGGTAGACCAGTTGAAGTTGATGGTAATCCAATCGAAACATTAGTTGAGAACAATCAGTGTTATACCATGTGGGAGATAGCTGATATACTCAAAATATCCAAATCAATAAGGGTATTGGTTAAAATGAAAAATGTGCCTTTTATTTTATTTAAGAATCTATATAAACTTTTTGGCCAACTTAATATAATGTCATTTAAAATAAATTCAAACTTATAGTTTATTTGCCTAGGAAAAAAAGATTTTATCCTTTAAAAATAGTAGAAATAAATAAGATAGATGGCATAAAATAAAAATTTGAAAATGCAAGTGTTGATATAGAAACACAGTTTTGAATGTCATGAAAGAAGATATAACATTTACAATTAAAACTATAGGAACAAATAAAAAAAGCGAGATTCTAGGAACAGACCTAACTAGAAATGTACAGGGAAAACATAAAGAAAAATTTAAAACATTTTGTTGGGTCATAAGAGTAGATTTAAATGAATGAAATAACATACTTTGCTCTTTAAATTCATCTATAATATTAACATGATCTTATGAAAACAGTAACAGGAATTTTTTCAACTTATTTTTTTAAGAGAAATTCTAGGTTTATAACAATATTACGAGGGAGCTACAGAGATTTCCCAAATATCCCTTTCCCCCACAGATGTCTAGACTACCTCTTGACCTTCCTATCAACTCATTCACAAGAATAGTACTTTTTTTTTAACCAAAGATGAACCTACAGTGATACATCATTATCAGCCATAATTTACCTTAGGGTTTACTACTGGTGTTTTCCATTCTCTGGGTTTGGACCAATTTATAGTGACATATATAAATCATTATAAGAATTTGTAATTAATCAAGCTTATTTTAAAATTCTTCTAAAATATTTAAGAATAACTAAGGCCTGTCAGAGGGGAGGGGGAGGGCGATAAGGGAGGAAAGAAGGGGAAGGGCCCAGTTAAAGAACAAGTATAAAGGACCCATGGACATGGACAACAGGGTGGGGATTGACTGTGGGAGTGGGGGCTGGGTGAACAAGGGGAGAACAATGGAGGAAAATTGGGACTACCACAGTAGAACAGCAATAAAATAAAATAGCAAAGACTTTCTGCAAAAAATAATAATAATAAAATGAAGCTGGAATACATTTTATTTACTATAAAGTAAAAATAAAAAATTAAAACATTATGGCAAAGGTTCATGAGATCAATGAAATAAAATAGAGAGCAAAATAAAAAAAATCATATTGGAATTTGGTATATGCAAAAGTTCCCTAGGTATTCTTTTTTTCTTTATATTTCCAGACTAGGTAGTGGAGAACCTGAAAGTCCTGAAACACTAATAGACACTGACAAAAAAAGAAAAGAAAGCAATTAGAAAACCTGGTTCTCTCTACCTAATGAACCAGAAAGGACAGCCTAATAAAACAGAAACTTTTAGACAGTAAGTGTACTACTCTGGCCACTTAGCACAGAAAATCTTTGGACCCACTTCCACTCCTGACAGCAAAGGTCAAATGAAGAATGTACACTTTCTGCCCTGGCTGGATGGCAAAGTTGGTTGGAGCATGTTCCATACACCAAAAGGTTGTGGGTTTGATCCCTCGTCAGGGCTCATACCTACATTACAGGTTTGACCCAGGTTGCTGGTTCCATCCCCAGTTGGGATATGTACAGGAGACAACCGATTGTTTCTCTCTCATGTCAATCTCTCTCTCTCACTCATCAATATACATATCATCAAGTGAGGATTAAAAAAAGAAGAATGGACACATTCACCTTCCCCAGGCTATATATAAAAAAAAAAAAGTGTTCTAATACTCCCCACCCAGTTAGGATGGATTCAGATGAGGCCAGTGAAAAGTCAGGATTTTTGCTCTTACTTGGGAGCAATGAGATGTCCTCTTATCTAAAAAGTCCATGGAAGCCACATGGGAATCGGTAAGGAGATGTCTCTCCTCCCTCTTGCAATCAGTTGGTGTCATTGGAGATCTAGTAAGGAACTCAACTCTCACACCTGGCCAATGACAAGCAATAATGAAGATCACATCTGCATATTGCTCTCTGTCAATAGAGGCCAAGTGAAAACAAACTTTCACTCCTATCTAGCAGTAATAAAGCAGGATCTTCTTTCACCGCTACAGCAATATCAGAGGAAGACTGTTAAAATGTAAGATTTACAAATTCACACATTTTCATGTGCAAATCAATCAATGTAATACACCACATTAACAGTATAAAGAATAAAAAACATACAACCATATCAATAGATGGAGAAAAAGCATTTGACAACATACATCATCCATTTATGATTAAAAATTCCCAATAATAAGATGACTACAATTTTCCGTCAAGATGGCAGCATAGGCAGACATGGCTTGCCTCTTCACACAATCACATCAAAATTACAACTAAAATATAGAATAACCATCACTCAAAACCATCAGAAATCAACTTGAATGGAAGTCTGACAACTACAGAATTAAAGAAACCACATTTATGCAGCAGACACGGAATGGGCTTGTCCCTTACCCACATGTGGTGGATAAAAATTCAGGAGGGGTATCTCAGGAGTGAGGAGTCCAAGCCCCACACCAGGTCCCCCCTAGCCCAGGGTTTCAGTGTCAGGAAGATAAATCCCCTTGACTTCTGGCTGCAAAAACAGTGGGGATTTAGTCAGTGGAAGAAACTTCTGGAGTCCCAAGCAGTTCCTCTTAAAGAACTCACACACAGACTCACCTATTCAGACTCACGCCTTCTGAGCTCCAGCACCAGGCTAGCAGCTTGAAAGGCACCAGTAGTATACAGGGAGGAACTGAAGTGTCTGGCATCAAGGTGAGGAGAGGTTCCTTGTCCCCTTTCTAAAACATACGTCCATGGGACCACACAGCAAGCAAGCTGGTGCCATACCTGAGACTCCATCAATGTGGCTAACACTGTGGGGCCCATGTTGGAGATCCCCAGAGACTCCTTCCCACCCATCTTAGAGGCCCAACCAAACTACTTTCCCATATGAAAGGCTATTCTTGGCTTATGCTTCACAACTTTCCAATCCTCTCAAATAAGCAACAACTGGCCTCAGCCCCACACCCAGCACTAGCAGCATACAAACTAGATTCACAGCTTAGCTTCACTTGGGAATCTCCAACACCAGTACAAGTAGCAGCCACATCAGATTGCTTCATACCTCAGGCAGGGAGGTGTCAGGCAAAACACAGGTGGGGGCTGACCTTGGCCTGACCACCTGGGAAAACCCAGGGCCAGTGCACTGAGGTTTTCCCAGGTGGTCAGGCCAAGGTCAGCCCCCACCTGTGCACAGTGGCTGGCCAAAGATCACACTGGAGCACCACCACCATGCCTCTGCACAGCTGATCCTACACAGAGGGCACAGGTTGGTGGTAAATGGTCACAGCTAATCTTTACAGCTGACTGGCCTGGGTAAATCTCTCCCATTGATCTGCCAATAGCAACCAAAGCTCAACTACAAGAGGAGGGTATACTCAGCCCACACAGAGAATACACTTCAATTACCAGATTGGGTGATGGGAAGGCTGTGCCACTGGAACCTACAAGGCACCTACTACATTAGGCCATGCTACCAAGACACGTAGTCAAACAGCTCTATCTATTACAAGGAAACAAATACAGGGACAATGCCAAAATGAGAAGACAAATAAACATGACCCAAATGAAAGGAGAGATCAAAACTCCAGAAAAAGAGCTAAACAAAGTGGAGATAAGCAATCTTTCAGATGCAGAGTTCAAAACACTGGTTATAAGGATGCTCAAGGAACTTAGTGAGGACCTCAACAGTATAAAAATGATCCAGTGAGAAGTGAAGGATACATTAATTGAAAATAGGAACAATTTACAAAGAAACAACAGTAGTGTGAATGAAGTCCAGAATCAAAAATCAATGACTTAGCAGAAAGCAAGCAAAACATAAACAGAGACATTGAAATTAAGAACAGTCTAACAATAGCCAAGGGGGAGGGGGGAGGGGACAATGGGGAGAAGCGTTTTCAGGAATCACTGTAGAGGACACACGGAAGGAACTAAGGGGGAAGGGGGAGGCTTGGGGGGTGGGACTGGGGAGGGGGGAGGGGAGGGGAGAGGATGCAAATAACTATAATTGAACAACAATAAAGTAATTTAAAAAATCAATGACTTAGAACATAAGGAAACAAAAAACAACCAATCAGAACCACAAGAAGAAGAAAAAAATCCCCCCAAATAAGCATAGTATAAGCAGCATCTGGGACAACTTCAAGAAGTCCAACATTTGCAACATAGGGGTGCCAGAAGGACAAGAGAAAGAGCAAGAAATAGGAAATTTGAAAAAAATAATAAAAGAAAACTTCCCCAGTTTGCTGAAGGAAATAGACATGCAACTCCAGGAAGCACAGAAAGTCCCAAACAAGATGGATGCAAAGAGGCCCACTCCAAGACACATCATATTTAAAATGCCAAAGGTTAAAGATAAAGGAAGAATCTTAAAAGCAACAAGAGAAAATAAGTTATTTTCCTACAGGAAAGTTCCCATAAGACTGTCATATATTTCTCAAAAGAAAGTTTGCAGGTTAGGAGGGATTGGCAAGAAATATTCAAAGTCATGAAAAGCAGGAACCTACAACCAAGTTTGTTCTACCCAGCAAAGCTATCATTTAGAATCAAAGGGCAGATAAAGAACATCTCAGGTAAGAAAAAACTAAAGGAGTTCATCATCACCAAACCATTATTATATGAAATGTTTAGTCTATGGCCATACCACCCTGAACACACCCAATCTCACCTGAAATGTTTAGGGAACTTATTTAAGAAAAAGAAGATCAAAACTATGAACAATAAAATGGCAATACATACATTTCTATTAACAATTGAGCTCTGGCTGGTATGGCTCAGTGGATTGATTGCCAGCTTGTGAACCAAAGGATCTCTGGTTCAATTCCCAGTCAGGGCACATGCCTGGTTTGTGTGCCAGGTACCCAGTAGGGGGCATGCGAGAGACAACCACATATTGATATTTCTCCCCTTCTCTTTATATCCCCCTTTCCCTCTCTCTAAAATTAAATAAATAAAATCTTAAAAAAAAACAATTGAATATAAAAATAAACCAAGCAAATGAGAACAGAGATAGGATCATGGATACGGACAGCGTTTTCATCATTGTCAGATGGGAGGGGGTTAAGGGAGAATGGGTGAAGAGGTGAGGGGTTAAGAAGTACAAATAGGTAGTTATAGAATAGCCATAGGAATGTACAGTACCATATATGAAATGGAGTAGCCAAAGAACATATATACACCTGACTCATGGAGATGAACAATGGTGGGGGCATTGTCAGAGGAGTGGAGTGTCTTGGGTGGAGGAGGGCAAAGAAGGAAAGATGAGGACAACTGTAATAGCATACTCAGTACAAAATAATTAAAATATGAAAATACTTAATACATTGGGCATAGAGGAAATCTACTTCAATATTTTAAAGGCCATATACGCCAAACCCTAAACTAATATCACACTTAAGGTGAAAAACTGAAAGCTTTCTGCTAAGAACAGGCACAACATAAGGATGTCCACTCTCATACTCTCACTCAACATATACTGGAAGTACTAGCCATGGCAATCAGGAATAAGAAATAAAAATCACCCACTTTGGGAATGAAAAAGTAAAATCATCATGTTTTGCAGATGACATGATTTTACAGAAAACCCTAAAGAATCCACTAAACTATTACAAACTATAAACAAATATAGTTACATTGCACAATACAAAATTCATGTACAAAAACCCATTGCATTCCTATATACTAACAATGAACTTTCAGAAAAAGAGATGGAAAAACAATTTTTTTCTGCAATTGCAAGAAAAAGAATAAAATACCTAATAATAAACTTAGCAAATGATGTGAAGGACCTATACACTGAAAACTACAAAGCATTATTTAAAAAGGTCAAGAAAGACACAAAGAATAAAAAGATATTCCATGTTCATGAATTGGAAGAATCAACATAGTTACAATGTCCACATAACCCAAAGCAATATACAGATTTAACATAATCCCCATCAACATCCTAATGGCGTTGTTAAAAGAAATAGAACAAAAAAATTATCAGATTTTTATGGAACCACAAAAGACCCTGAATAACCCAAGCAATCCTGAAAATAAAGAATGAAGCTGGAGGTATCTCACTGCCTGACTTCAGATTATAATAAAAAATGACAATAATCAAAACAGCATGCTATTGGCTGAAAATCAGACACACAGACCATGGAACAGGGTTGAGAGCCCAGAAATAAATCCACATGAACACGAGCAAGTAATTTTTGACAAAGCAGCCAAAAATATACAATGGAGAAAAGAAAGTTTCTTCAATAAATGATGTTGGGCATAATCAGGAGTTCCAGCCAAGATGGAGGCATAGGTAGATATGCTTCACATCCTTGTACAACCAAAAGAAGCATAACAACCGATTTAAAAACAAAAAAAAAAAGCAACCAGAACTGTCAGAAAATAAAACTGTATGGAAGTCCAACAACCAAGGATTTAAAAAAGAAACATTCATCCAGATGGGTAGGAGGGGCGGAGATGGGTGGCCAGGGTGGAGAGAACACATGGCAAGGCAGCGGTTGGAGGACCGGGAAGGTGAGGTGGTAGCTTGTGGACTGGGATATCACACATTCGAGTGTGGATAAGTTGGGAGAAATAACTGAGGAGTGAGACAAAACCCACAACCCAGGGTTCTAGGGTGGGAAACTGAAGCCTCAAAACCTCTGACTGTAAAAACCTGTGGAGAATGCAGCAGTAGAAGAAATTCCCAGTCTCACAAGAGAGCCAATTGGAAAGTCCCATGGGATCCTAGAATGTACACAAACACACCCACCTGGGGAACCGGCACCTGAAAGAGCATAATTTGCTTGTGGGAAGTGAGGAAAGTGACAGAAAGTGGGGCGAGAGCTGAGTAAGCTAGCAAGCAACATTGTTCCTTCTCGGACCCCTTACCCACACACAGCGCCACAGCGCAACAAAGTTGGTTACCCTGCCCTGGTGAATACATAAGGCTGTGCCCCTTACTATGTAACAGGTGCACTGAGACAAAAAATAAGGCCCAAATGAAAAAATAAGTCAAAACTCCAGAAAAAGAACTAAGCGATGAGGAGATAGACAATCTACCAGATGCAGATTTCAAAACACTGGCAATCAGGATGCTCACAAAAATGATTGAGTGTGGTCACAAAATAAAGGAAGAAATGATTTCTACCCAAAATGACACAAAGGAAAATATACAGGGAACCAACAAATGAAGGGAAGGAAACCAGGACTCAAATCAATGATTTGGAACAAAAGGAAGAAATAAATATCCAATTGGAATAGAATGAAAAAACAAGAATTAAGAAAAAAATGAGGAGAGGCTGAGGAACCTCTGGGACAACCTTAAACTTTCTAATATCCAAATCATAGTGCCAAAAGAAGAGGAAGAGCAAGACACTGAAAACTTATTTGTTAAAATAATGAAGGAAAACTTCCCCAATCTTGAGAAAGAACTAGACATGCGAGTTGAGGACACTCAGAGAGTTCCAAAGAAGTTGGATCCAAGAAGAAATGCACTAAGGCACATCATAATTAAATTATCCAAGATTAAAGATAAGGAGCCTCGCCTGGTGTAGCTCAATAGATTGAGCACGGGCCTGTAAACCAAAGGGTTGCCAGTTCGATTCCCAGTTGGGGCACATGCTTGGGTTGTGGGCCAGGTAGTGGCCCATGAGAGGAAACCACACATTGATGTTTCTCTCCCCCTCTTTCTCCCTCCCTTCCCCTCTCTCTAAAAATAAATTTAAAAACTCCTTCTTAAAAAGATTAATGATAAGGAGAGAACCTTAAAAGCAGCAAGAGGAAAGGAGAGATTTACCTACAAAGGCGTTCCCCAAGACTATCAGCTGATTTCTCAAAAGAAACCTTACAGGCAAGAAGGGGATGGAAAGAAGTATTCAGTCATGAAAGGCAAAGGCCTACATCCAAGACTATTCTATCCAGCAAAGCTATCATTTAGAATGGAAGGGCAGATAAAGTGCTTCCCAGATAAGGTCAAGTTAAAGGAATTCATCATCACCAAGCCCTTATTATATGAAATGTTAAAGGGATTTATGATAAAAAATATGAAGTCAAATGAAAACTAACTCACAACTATCAACAACTGAACATAAAAAAAAGAAAACAAACTAAGCAAACAACTAGAACAGGAACAGAATCACAGAAATGGAGATCGCATGGAGGGTTGTCAATGGAGGTGAAGGGAAGAATGTGGGAAAAGGTACAGGGAATAAGAAGCATAATATGTAGGCAGAAAATACACAAGGGTAGGTTAAGAATAGTATAGGAAATGGAGAACCCAAAGAACTTATATGTACAACCCATGGTCATGGACTAAGGGAGGGGTATGCTGGAGGGAGGAGGAGTACAGGGCATAGGGGGGAAAAGGGGAGAAAAAATGGAACAACTGTAATAGCATAATTAATAAAATATACTTAAAAATAAAAAAAAATTGTGTTGGAAAAATTGAAACCTACATGAAAAAGAATGAAATTTGTCTACTCTTTGTTCTCATATACAAAAATTAACTAAACATGAATCAATGAACTAAATGTCAGGCCTAAAACAACAAATTACATAGAAGAAAATATAGGTACTAAATTAACGGACCTTGGTTTGAGAGAGGATTTTATGAATTAGACCTGAAATATAAGGGAAGTAGAGGCAAAAATAAATGAATGGGACTATATCAAACTAAAAAGCTTCTCTGCAGCAAAAGAAACTGCCAACTACAAGAACAACAAAAGAAAAGGCAACCAACTGAATGTGAGAAGATATTTGGAAATAGCAGCTCCAACAAGGACTTAATATCTAAAATATAAGAAGAACTCATACAACTCAAAACCAAATGAACAAACAATCCAATTAAGAAATGGGCAAAGGACCTGAACAGACACTTCTCCCAAGAAGAAATAAATAATAGATATATGAAAAGATGCTCAACTTCACTAGTTATTACTGAAATATATGTCAAAACTGCAATTAGATATCATGTCACACTTGTTAGAATGGCTATTATCAATAACACAGGTCATAACAAGTGTTACAGAGATTGTGGAGAAAAAGTGGTCCTCATTCACTGAAGATTGGTACAGCCACTATGGAAAACAGCATGGAGATTCCTCAAAAAATTAAGAATAGAATTATAGGAATCAGTGCCTCTCTTTTAGGACTCTTCAGAAAAAATTAAAACATTTATCACAAAATATATGCACCCCTATATGTATATGCACCCCTAGCATTATTCATGGTATCCAATACATGAAAACAATGAAGGTGTCCTTCAACAGATGACTGAATAAGGAAGTGGTTTATATATACAATGGAATACTCCTGCACTTTAAGACAGGGTGAAATATTGCTATTTCCAATTTATGAATTTGTTTCTGCTATTTGCAAAAAACATAAATGGATCTTGAGAATGTCATGCTAAGAGAAATAAGTCAGACAGAAAGTCAAGAGCCATGTGTTTTCACTCACGCAGGATATAACGCTGAAAGCAACAAATGAACAAGCAAGAAAAACAAAGAAAAACTCATAGGCAAAGACAACATTTTGGTGGTTACCAGAAGATAGAGGGCATGGGGGTGTAGTAAAGGGCAAAGGGAGTCAAATATATAGTGATGAAAGATTTGACTTTGGGCGGTGGGCACACAATGCAATATACATATGATGTACCATAGATTTGTTCACTTGAAACATATATAATTTTATTAACCAATGGTACCCCAATAAATTTAATTTAAAACACAAGATTTAAATAAAATCCAGAGTATCAGAATAACAAAAATATGCAAGTTTTAACCAAAAATCATACCAAGAACCGGAAAATTTTAAATTTGTATGAAAATAGACTGTCAATAGATGCCAAAGTTAAGAGATTTGAGAATTATCTCAAGAGATACTTAAAAGCACTCATCATATTAATCTTTCAACAGAAAATTAAAAGCACACTTAAAATAAATAAAAATGGAAGTATCAACAAAGAAATAGAAACTCTCAGCAAAGAAATTAAGGTTATAAAAAGAAATAAGTGGAAATATTAGAAATGGAAACTGTAATAATTAAAAATTTTTAAAAACCTAATTGGGGAGCAGAAGATGGCGGTGAGATAGGAGGAACAGAGTTTACGTCCTCCTACCCACTGGTTGATTTTCTGAGGAACGGGGCGAAAACCCAGCAGTATTCCAACACATATGATGATTGATGCCCAAGATTACAGGGGAATTTGAACATTCATACGGTAAGCAGAGTGCATCAGAAGGAAAGGATCCCCATCGGGACAGGCCCCGGGAGTGGGGTGGGGCTTTGGTCCCAGACCCAGCAGCCGCCTGGATCGGACACAAGGTTCTTGGGGAGGGAGCCAGATTAGGATTTGAGAGTAGTCAGATGCTTGTTTTGTCTGGCGAGCGTAAATAGGAAGAATTTTTCAGAGAGGAAAAACAGAAAAAAAAAAGTGGCACTATGTGGCTATTTGGAGAGGCCCCGCCCCCAACAGTCGCAAGGTCAGTGCACCACTCCGATTGGTGCGCGACCGGATAGGAGGCCCAGGGAACTCAGCCTGTATCACGGAGGGAGAGCAAGGTTGGCCCTTGGCCTGAGGAGGCTGGTGCTTCCACCAAGGGGAATTGGAGTCTGTTTGAATCCGGGGTCCGAGGCCTTTCCCAGCCCATACCAGAAGTATCGGAAACAGCTTGCAGTCAGCGAAATTCTGGCCGAGTGCAGCCTGGGACACTGAACAAGGGAAACCAGGGACCATGTGCACCCGGCGACCCGCGGACCATTCGTACACAGTTCAAAAATACTAGGGACAGTGCACAACTGGGCCTCTTGGACGCATAATCCAGGGACAAAGAAGTGAGCGAACACAGGCGCACAGCTCAAAAATACCAGAGAGAGTGCACAACCAGGCCTTTCGGCCGGGGCTCGCTGGCACACAGACCAGGGGCAAAGATAAAAGAATTCACAGGTGCTCTGAGCTCACACCTACAGCTGGGGACAAAGCCCTAGCCATCCAGACCAGGCGCACGCAGGTGCACGCAGGTGCAAGCAGGAGTGTGCAGCCCGGCAAGACCAAGCAGCTTTGTGGGAATAGGGCATAAGCAACCTGTTGAGGGGAGCGGCAGTCCGGAGATACAGACCGCACAAATTCTTGACTCAGAGCGGGGGCCAAACTATCCAGAAAGGGCACGGAGAAAACCTATTAGTTAAACCAGCGGAGAAAAAATAGGCAGTGGGAGATTTGCCACTATCAGGTGCACATCAAGACAGTTTGGGCCCAGAAGCACACTCAGGAACTGGGCTGGTGGCTGGACAACAGTGAAGAGTGCACCTCAGGAAAGAAGAAAAGCAAAACTGATATCTTCCCAGACGGACGCAGCCTAGCCAGACAGCTTTAAAATCAGAAACCTGGAGGGTTTTTTTTTTTTGTTTCTTTGTTTGTTTGTTTTGTTTTGTTCTGTTTTTTTAAATTCTTGTTTTGTTTTGTTTTGTTGTTGCTTTTTTTTAACCTGTCTTCCTCTCTGTCCTTCACCATTTTTAATTCCTTCTTCCTCCCTTTCCTTTAGTATTCTTAGTCCCCTCTCTTCATACCTCTCTTCTTCTTTTTTTACTTACTTTTGTGTTTTGTTTCGTTTTGTCATTTTTTAATTTATAAAAGATAAAAAAAATTTTATTCTTTTTAATTCATCCCTCCATTCTTTCCTTCTTTATACATTATTTCTCTTTCCTCCCTCCCTCTTCTTATAGTATTCTTTATCCCTTCCTTCACCCCTTTTTTTTATCTCCTTCTTACCCACTCGCCCCCATCTTTTCTTTACCTACAGGTGAGATGTTAAAACCTGGAGCTGTGAGAGGACCAGAGGCAGCCCCAGACAGGGGTCAGTCCAAAAAATAGAGACAGTGAAACAAAATTAACTTTGCTACTCCAGAGAACTCGACAGATTAAGTTAAGAAACAGAGGCCAGCAAGAAGAGTCTCACAAACAATGGGAAGACAAAGAAACAACCCCCAAATGAAAGGAAAGGAAGAAACCCAAGAAAGAATGATAAACGAAACACAGGCAAGCCAACTATCAGATATCGAGTTCAAAGCACTGATTATCAGGAAGCTCAAGAAGATCGATGAGCTAGCAGAGAATTTCCAGAAACTACAGGGAAACTATAATGAACTCAATGCAAACTATGTCAGCATGAAAAAGGAAATAGAAACTATCCAAAAGGGCCAAGCGGAAATGAAGAATACAATATCTGAACTAAAGAACACAATAGAAGGAAACAAAAGCAGGCTCGATGAAGCAGAGGATCGGATCAGTGAGCTGGAAGACAAGGTAGAAAAAAAAACCCAAAAAGAGCAGGAACAGGAAAAGAGAATCAGACAGAAAGAAGAGGTATTAAGGGAAATGCAGGACAACATGAAACGTAACAATATTCGTATAATAGGGATATCAGAAGGAGAAGAAAAAGTGCAAGGGATAGAAAGTGTGTTTGAAAAAGTAATGATGGAAAAGTTTCCTAATCTGATGAGAGAAAAAGTCACACAACCCCAAGAAACACAGAGAGTCCCAATCAAAAGTAACCCAAACAGGCCCAACTCAAGACACATCATAATTAAAATGGCAAAATTCCAAGACAAAGAGAGAATCTTAAAGGCAGTGAGACAGAGACAGGAAGTAACATACAAGAGAGCCCCGATAAGGTTAGCAGCTGACTTCTCAATGGAAACACTCCAAGCCAGAAGAGAATGGCAAGAAATATTCCAAGTAATGAGAACCAGAGGCCTGCAACCAAGACTACTCTACCCAGCAAGGCTCTCAATCAAGCTAGATGGCCAAATAAGGAGTTTCCCAGACAAAAGAAGTCTAAAAGAATACACCTCCACCAAACCAGCTCTGCAAGAGATGCTAAAGGGACTGATTTAAGGAAAGGAAGGGAAAGAGAGAGAATGAGAAACACAGGTACAAAAAAAAAATGTCAATGAATAAGTACCTATCAATAATAACCTTAAGGGGGAGCGAAAGATGGCGGCGTTGAAGGAAGAACCGTGATCGCTTTCCTCCGGCCCACTGGCGGGATATCTGGCTGATTTTCGGAGGAGCAGAGCGATCACCCAGCTGTATTCCGGTGTGGGGGAAGATTGGCAACCAGGACTGCGCACAAAACTGAAAGATCAGCGGTAGGGAGACTGCTTCGGAGGGAAGGGGTCTCTCGGGCCTCACGGGGAGCTGGGAGGTCTGCGGATCTAGTTGCAGAAACTTCCTGGTTTGCTCCAGGATCCGTGGGAGGGAGCTGGATTGGGGTGTGTGAGTTGCCAAAGCAGACGCGCGCGACTGTAGGAAGAGCCTTGGTCCCCAGCAGTCCGGAGGTTGGTGCGTACCTGGGGACTGTTCTGCAGAGGCTGCTGATCCCAGCGGGAGGAATTGGAGTCTGAATTGAAAGGCAAACCCAAGCCCACAGCTC
>PVJI01019033.1:0-15859 GCA_004026765.1 Micronycteris hirsuta
GCAGATAAAGTGCTTCTCAGATAAGGTCAAGTTCAAGAAGTTCATCACCACCCAGCCTTTATTGTATGAAATGTTAAAGGGAGTTATATAAGGTATGGAGGAATATCAACAGGGGAGTGGTAGGGGGAGAGGGTGGGAATGGGGCACAGAATAAGTAGCATAAATGGTAGGTAGACAACAGACAGGGGGAGGTTAAGAACAGTATAGGAAGTGCAGAAGCAGAAGGACTTATGTGTATGACCCATGGACAAAACTAAAGGGTGGGGAAAGGGGGGGTAAAGGGGTGGGGAGCAAGAAGGGGGGAAGAGTGGGACAACTGTAACAGCATAATCAATAAAATATAGTTAAAAAAAAAAGCATTCCAATCAGAAAGGAAGAAGTAAAACTGTTATTGTTTCCAGATGACATAATTGTGTATAGAAAACCTTAAAGAATTGACCAAAAATTAATAAAATTATAAAAGAATTCAGAAAAGAATTCAAAATAAATATACAGAAGAAGTCTGTTATGTTCCTATACACTAATAAAAAACTGTGAGAAAGACAGATTAAGAACACAATCCCATTTACAGCTGCATAAGAAAATACCTAAGAATAAATTTAACCAGCAGGTGAAAGACCTGATCTCTGAACACAATGACATTGAAGTAGACAGAAATAGATGGAAGGCTATCTACCATGCTCATGGATTGGAAGGATTAATATGACTATACTACCCAATGTGATTTGCAGATTCAGTGTAATCCCTGTCAAAATACCAATGACATTCTTCTTAGTACTAGAACAAATAATCCTAAAATTATATGGAACCACAAGAGACCCTGAATAGCCAAAGAAATCTTGAGAAAGAAGAAAAAAGATGGGAGTATTACGTTCCCTAATTTCAAACCATACTACAAGGCCATACATAGTAATCAAAACAGTCTGGTACTGGCACAAAAATGGAACATACAAGTGGTATTGGGAAAACTGGACCACTCTCTTATGCCATATACAAAAATAAACTCAAAATGGATTAAAACTCAAAATGTAAGACCTGAAACCATAAAGCTCATAGAAGAAAACATAGGTAGTAAAGTATCTGACATTAGTCTGAGTAATGTCCTTTTGGATACATACCCTTAAACAAGAGAAACAAAAGCAGAAATAAATAGGACTCCATCAAACTAAAAAGTTTCTGTACAATGAAGAGAACCATTAATAAAACAAAAAGACAACCTACTGAATGGAAGAATATATTCACAGATGATATATCCAATGGGGGGGCATTGATATCCAAATTATACAAGAAACCTCATACAACTCAGTAACAAAAAAATAATCCAATAAAAAATGGGCCGAGGAGATAAACATTTTTCTAAAGACATAATAGAAACACAAATTCAAAAAGATATATGCATCCCTATGTTCACTGCAACATTATTTACAATATTGGAAGCAATGTGTATGTCCATCAATAGAAGAATGGCTAAAGAAGACGTGACGTATATATATATGCAATGGAATATTACGTTGCAATAAAAAGAATGAAATCTTGCCATTTTCAATGACATAGATAGACCTAGAGGGTATCACGAAAACTGAAATAAGTCAGAGAAAGACAAATACTGTGTGGTATCACTTATATGTGGAATCTAAAAAAAAAAAACATAAAGCAAAAACAGGCACATAGAAGTGAAGATCAAACTGATGGTTATGAGAAGGGAGAGCTGGGGGAATATGTGAAGGGAAATACAGAGTCAACAATATTGTGAGAAGCTGCATGGTGACAGATGATTACTAGAATTAGTGGGGTAATTACATTGTAAGGTATGAAAATGTCAAATCATTGTATTTTACACCTGAAAGTAATATAACTAATAAAATATTGCATAACAACTATACTTTAAAATTTTTTTTAGATATAATGCTTTAGTCCTGGCTGTTAGAGATAGCTGGAATTAGAATTTTGAATTATAAATAATTTTTCCAGCTTCAAATTCAACTAAAATACACTTATTGAAAGGCAGAATTTTACTTGGCATAATTGCTGAAAAGTAAGAGGAGTTATAAAGGCAATATAATGTAGAGCATCTAGCAAACAGGTGTAAGAATAAATTCTAGAGAACTGGATTTTACTGGTAAGCCTTTAGTGTCTTTCAGGTCCACTCCCAGCTCCCTTAAAGGAAAGCTATAAGGAGGTGCTTAAAGATATTTTCTTGTCTAAAGAAAAACCCTGGAGAACACAAGGGTTACAAACCTATCTTTTATCCCGTGAATGATGTCCTTAGGAATATAGCCTTAGAGTAGTAACAAGCACCACTCCAGGGAAGAATCACTATGGAAAATAGCAGAGCTGTTTTCTCTGGATACCAGAAATAGAATTCGTTTGTGATCACTAGAAAGCTCACAAAAGCTTCTCCTGGTAGCACATGGGAAGACAAAGTAGGGGTGAGGCTATCTGTGAAACGTTAACTTCGAAAACGTCATTGCTGGTGACTAGAACAGCTTCATCAATTTCTCATAATGACAACTACCTACATTTGTCTATTCCATAGTATCACTGGCATGCAAAACATAAAACACGTTCTGGCTTCTGAATTTGCCCCAACTAAATTCCAAACCAATTACATTTCACAGCTTTATCTGGAAAACATCTGTTGGTTCCACAAAAACTTAAACATAGAATTACTGTATGCATCCTAGTGTTTACTTAGAAAAACTGAAAATAGGTAATCAAATCCGTGTATACAGGTGTTCATAGTAGCACTATTCACAATAGCCAAAAGGTGAAACCTGCTGAAATATAAATCAGTGGATGAATGAATAAGCAAATTGTGGTAAAAACATATAATGGAATATCAATCAGCCATGAAAGGAGAAAAATAATACATGCTACAACATGAACTTTAAAAACTTTATGCTAAGTGAAAAAAGCCACAAACAAAAGATCACATATGATTCCATTTCTATGAAACATGCGGAACAGGTAAGTTCACAGCATCAAAAAGCAGATGTGTGTTTGCCAGTGGCTGGGAAGATAGAGGAATGGGAGTAACTTCTTAATGGGTATCGGGTTTTATTTCAGAGGGATGAAAATGTTTTGAAATTAGATGGGGAGTGGGAGTTGTATAATATTGTGAATAGTACAAAATGCCACAGAATTATTCACTTTAAAATGGTTAATTTTGTTACATGAATTTCACTTCAATTTTTAAAAAAACTTTACTTGTCTTTAATTTAGGCACTAGATTCAGACATTTATAAATGCCTTATTTTTCATGAGGTAATTTTTCATTTTAAAGCAAGATAAAATCTTTTTATGATATTTTAATTCAAAACACACTACACCCATTCACCAACCCATGGCTCATACGCTGCTTCCCTTAATGAAAATGCAATTTCTAATTTCACTTAAAGCACAATTTTTAAAAAAAATTCTTGGGCTGTTACCTATCTTGTTAAGACCCATTTCATCCCAATCACAGATAATGCAAGCTATATTTATTTCCAATTACAAGGACACAAAAATTCAAGCAAAAAAAATTCCTTGCCATTTTAAAATGTAACTCCCATCTCTCTCTTCCCACAAGTTCCGGAGGCTGAGATGCTAAAAAACCATGTCAATTTTCAGAGTGAGAAACTACAGAATTGATTTGCTTAATATTTTAGGAAACTAATATTAGATGAGGTTACTGGACCAATTATAAGAAATTCAAAAGATATAGTTCAAAGCCACAGCAACACTTTTACTCTGTGTATAATTTAACTCTTAGAACAAAAATTCGGTACTGACATCAGCATCATGTGATAGTGAGGGAACCTCTCCCCTTAAAGTTGCAAGCGGGACAACTATAATGCAATCAAGCATTCCCTGCTCGACACAACAAACACGTCTGAGATCTGTGCACTCATACATCAGAAGGTAGCGTACTGAAGCAAGCGGGGGAGTCAGGAAGGGGAAGGACAGCGGAGAGCTGCATGAGCAGTCCGAAGCTCTCTGCGCCTCAGAGAATTCAGTAGTGGTGGCGGGCTGGGTTGCAACCTGCACTCAGTAGACCCGAGGGCCAGAGAGGCTGGTGCACACTGAGGCTGAGCCCAGGGACAGAAGTGGAGAAGCAGTGTAAAGGGTGGTGGCTGCAGTCAAGCAGCCACAATCACCAGGGGGAAAAAACAAAGCCACACGTGGGCAATTCTGCCCCATATCATCTATCATATCAATAGATGCCAAAACATTTGACAAGATACAATATCCATTTATGATTAAAACACACAAAGTGGGTATAGAAGGGAAGTACCTCAACATAATACAGGCCACATATGACAAACCCTCAGCTAATACACTCAGTGATGAAAAACTAAGAGCTCTTAAGCTAGGGTCAGGAATAAGACAAGGCTGCCCAATCTCGCCATTGTTATTCAACTTAGTACTGGAAGGCTGGGTGAGCACAGTCAGGTAAGAGAAAGAAATAATGGCAACCAAAGTGGGAAGTAAGAAGTAAAACTGTCACATTTTTCAGATGACATGATTCTATACATAGAAAACCTTAAAGACTTCACCACAAGATTATCTGAAACAATAAACAGGACTTTGGTCAAGACGGTAGCACAGGCAGACATGGCTGGCCTCTTTGCACAACCACATCAAAACTACAACTAAAATATACAACTACCATCATTCAGAACCGACAGAAATCAAGTTGAATGGAAGTCTGACAACTATGGAATTACAGAAACCCCATCCACCCAGACTGGTAGGAGGGGCGCAGACCTGGAATGGGCTGGGCCCACATTGATGTGTGGTGGATAAAAATTTGGGAGGGATCTTTCGGGGGCAAGGAGTCTTAGCCCCATACCAGGCACTCCCCCAACCCAGGGTTCCCGTGCTAGAAGATAAGTCCCCACAACTTCTGGCTGCAAAAACCAGCAGGGAATGAGTCAGTGGAAGAAACTTCTAGAGCCCCAAGCAGTTGTTCTTAAAGAACTCACACACAGTTAACCTTTTCAGACTCATTCCCTCTGAGTTCCAGCACCAGGATAGCAGCTTGAAAGGCACCAGTAGCATACAGGGAGGACCTGAGGTGTCTGACATCAAGGCAAGCAGAGGCCATTGTCCCTTTTCTAAACACTCCCCCCACAGACTGGCAAGCTGATGCCATATCTGAGACTCCATCAACCTGGCTAACACTGTTTGACCCGCCCTTGGAGATTCCCAGAGACTCTGCCCCACCCAACATATAGATCCCCCCAAAATTGCTTTTCCATATGAATGGCTGGTCTTGGCTCATGCTGCACAACTTCCTAAATCCTCTCAAACAAGCAACAGCTGGCCTCAGTGAGCCCCCCTGCATGTCACTAGCAGCAGCCAGCCCAGATTCACAGCTTGGCTTCACCTGGGAATCTCCAAGTCCGGCACAAGTAGCAACAATCTCATATTACTTTATAGCTCAGGCAGGGTGGGCCCTGGCAAAACACAGGTGGGGGCTGACCTTGGCCTGTACCACCCTAGAAACCCGAGGGCCAGTGCACCCAGTGGACAGTTACAGACCACATCAGAGCACCACTACTCTGCCCCTGCACAGCTGATTCTCCATGGAGGGCAGAGGTTGGTGGTAAGTGGTCACAGCCAATCTTTGCAGCTGGCCTCAGTAAATCCCTCCTACTGATCTGCCAACAGCAATCGAGGCTCAACTATAAGAGAAGGGTGTACTCAGCCCACACAGAGGGCACAGGGGGAGGCTATGCTACCGCATCCTACAGGACACCTGCTACATTAGGCCACAGTACCAAGACATGGAGTCAAAGCAGCTCTACCTGATACATAGAAACAAACACAGGTAGGCTGACAAAATAAGGAAACAAAGAAACATGACCCAAATGAAATAACAGATCAAAATTCCAGAAAGAGCTAAACAAAATGCAGATAAGCAATTCATCTGATGCAGAGTTCAAAATATTGGTTATAAGGATGCTCAAGGAACTTAGTGGAGACCTCAACAGCATAAAGATCCAATCAGAAGAGAAGGATGCACTAACTGAAGTAAAGAACAATTTACAGGGAAACAACAGTACAGTGGATGAAACCAAGAATGAAATCAATGACTTGGAACATAAGGAACCAAAAAACAACCAATCAGAACAAGAAGAAAAAAGAATCCAAAAACCCGAGGATAATGTAAGCAGCCTCTGGAACAACTTCAAGCAATCCAACATTTGCATCATAGGGATGCCAGAAGGAGAAGAGGAAGAGCAAGGATATGGAAATCTATTTGAAAAAAACAATGAAAGAAAACTTCCCTAACTTGGTGAAGGAAACAGACATGTATGTCCAGGAATCACAGAGTCCCAAACAAGATGGATGCAATGAGACCCACTCCAAGACACATTATAATTAAAATGCCAAAGGTTAAAGATAAAGACAGAACCTTAAAAGCAGCAAGAAAAAAGAAGTTAATTACCTACACGGGAGTTCCAACAAGACTATCAGTGGATTTCTCAAAAGAAACTTTGTAGGCTAGAAGGGATTGACAAGAAATATTCAAAGTCATGAAAAGCAAGGACCTACAGTCAGTATTGCTCTACCTAGCAAAGATATCATTTAGAATTGAAGGGCAGATAAAGAGCTTCCCAACAGGAAAAAAATAAAGGAGTTCATCATCACCAAGCTATTATTATATGAAATGTTAAAGGGATTTAGGAAAAAGATCACAACTATAAACAATAAAATGGTAATAAATATATACTTGTCAACAACTGAATCTAAAAAGCTAAGCAAACAACAGAGACAGAATCAAGGATACAGAGGGTGTTTTGAGATGGTTGCCAGATGGGGAAGGGGTGTGGAGAATGGCTGAAGAGGTCAGGGGATTAGGAATTACTAAGAGGTAGTCCATAGAATAGCCACGGGGATGTAAAGTACAGCATAGGAAATGGAGTAGCCAAAGAACTTATATGCATGACCCATGGGCACAAACAATGGTGGGGGTATTGCTTGAGGGAGTGAGGTTGCTGCGTGGAGGGGTGCAGAGGGGGAAAAACCAGGACAACTGTAATAGCATCAATAAAATGTAATTTATAAAGAAACAAATGAGTAAAGAATACAAAATCGATGTATAAAAATTCATTGTGTTCCTGTATACTAACACTAAAATATTAGAAAAAGAATTGAAGAAAACAATCCCAGTTGCAATGATTAGGATAAAATACAAAGAAATAAACTTAGTAAAGGAAGTGAAGGACTTATACACTGAACACTGTAAGACACTGTTGATAGAAATTGAAGAAAGTACACAAAAATGGAAAAGTATACTGTGTTCATAGATTGGAAGACTCAACATAGTTAAAATGGCCATATTACCTAAATTAATATACAGATTCAATGTGATCCCCATCAAAATCCCAATGGCATGTTTTAAAAAAATAGAACAAAAAAAAAATCATCAAAGTTGGATGGAACCACAGAAGACCCAGAATAGCCAAAGTAATCCCAAGAAAAAAGAACAAAGCCAAAGGCATCTCATTCCCTGACTTACAAACTACACTACAAGGCTCTGATAATCAAAACAGTATGGTATTGGCAGAACAATAGACACAGCAATCAATGGAACAGAATTGAAAGCCAAGAAAAAAAGCCCACATATAAACGGGCAACTAATTTACAACAAAGGAGCTAAAATCATACAATAGAGAAAGAAAAGCCTCTTCAATAAATATTCTGGGAAAATTGGAAAGCCACATGCAAAAGAATGAAAGTAGACTGCTATCTGATGCCATGCATAAAAAAAGACTCAAAATGGATTAAAAACATATACATATATAGAAGACCTAAAAAAATAAAATCTAGAGAAGAAAACATAATGCACTAAACTTATGGACCGTGGTCTCAGAGTGATTTTTGTGAACTTGACCGCAAAGGGAAGTAAAAACAAAAATAAATGAATATGACTATGTCAAATTGTCTGCCCAGTTAAAGAAACTATCAACAAAATAAAAAGGTAACCAACTAAATAGGAGTAGATATTTGCAAATGATACCTCTGATAAGGGACTAATATCCAAAATATATAAAGAACTTGTACAACTCAACGAAAACCAAAATAATTCAATTAATAAATGGGCAGAGGACCTTAATAGACACTTTTCCCAAGAAGATATACAAGTGGCCTACAGATATACAAAAAGATGCTTGAATTCACCAGCTATGGGGAAATGAAAATCAAAACCACCATGAGATACCACTTCACACCTGTTAGAATGGCTATTATCTGTAAGACAAGAAATAACAAGTTTTGCAAGGATGTAGAAAAGAAGGAACCCTTGTATCCTGCTGGTGGGAATGTAAACTGGTACAGTCTCCATGGAAATGATATAAAATTTCCTCAAAAATTAATAGAGCTACCATATGACCCAGCAACCCCTCCTATGCCTATGTACCGCCCCCCTAAATTTAAAACATTTATTCAGAAAGACATATGTATCCCTGTGTTCACTGTAGCACTATTCACAGTAGCCAAGACAGGTAAACAACCTAAGTGTCCTTTGATGTATGATTAGGTAAAGAAGATGTAGTACATATATGCAAAATGGAATACTACTCAGCCATAAAAGTCTTTGTGATAATATGGATGGATCTTGAGAGTATCATGCTAAGAGAAATAAGTCCGATGGAAAAAGACAAGAACCATATGAACTGTTTTATTCACTTACATGTGATATAAAACAGAAAGTAACAAGTGAACAAGTAAAACAAACAAACTCATAGACACAGACTACAGTATGGTGAGTATCAGAGCAGTAAATGGGATGGAGGAAGGATGAAGAGGGTTGTATGGTGTTAAAAGGAGACTTGACTCGGGGTGGTGAACACACAATGCAATATACCGATGACGTGTTATAGAATATTACAGGTGAAACTCATACAATCTTATTAACCAATGTCACCCCAATAAATATAATTTTTAAAAACTGTTAAAAAATCATTTTTCAGATAAAAAGGAACTCCAGATTTAAACATCCTTGTGAGTGTATCCATCTCTGAAATTTAGCCATCTTGCACATAGAAATGTGATCAATGAAGTCAAGGAGTAGAGTTGGTCCTCGTGTTTAAGTGCAAAGCATGAACATTTACACATCATTGTAACCTGGACTCTGCTATACCCCCCTAATTTTGGTCATGAATGTTTTATTCTGATGGGAGTTTTTTACCACCAAAAAGAGAGTGTCCAATCTTACCATAGTTAAGAGCTTCCGGTGCTGTCCATTTAATGGGAATCTGCTTTAAGCCGGAAGATGAGTACACTCCACCGTCCTCTTGGCGAGACATTCCGAAGTCACTGATTTTCAGAACATTATTTTCGCCTACCAGGCAGTTTCTTGCAGCAAGATCCCTAGGTTACAAGGCACAGAAAACACCTATTAAAACAAATTGAAAGCCACTTTCACATTTATGACTTCTCCACTTTGCATTTTTACATTTGCAATGTATATATAATGAGGTTAAGAATGCTTGTGATTTACCAGTCTTTCCTGTCACAGGTAAAAATCATTCACATGAATATTTGCATATGCAACAGGCCACATGCTAATTTTCTAGGCACCACATATATTTCCATTTAAATAGAAAAACACTGATTCTAAGGTTAAGAGAAAAATCACAGAGAAGCTAAGCAAACATGGCATTATTTTTCCTTTGACTGACTCCCTATCCAACAGAAGTTTCTGTGATGATGGAAAGTTCTCTATCCATGCTGTGCTGTTCAGTAGGTAGCCACTATCCACACGTGACTACTGAACACTTGCAATGGGGCTAGTGTGATAGAGAAGCTGAACGTTTTTATTTACTTTTAGTTAAAGTTAAATAGCTGAATGCCACTAGCAGTTACTGAGTAGTAGCCTGCAGTGTAATCTAGACCTTTCCAACACATTTTCTTTTTTAAAAATGTATTTAATTGTTTATGCTATTACAGTTGCCCCATTTTTCCCTCTCTTTATCCCCTTCCACCCTGCATACCCCCTTCTACCTGCATTCCTCCCCCACCCTTAGTTCACGTCCATGGGCTGTACATATAAGATCTTTGGCTTCTCTGTTTCCCATACAACTCTTAACCTCCCCCTATCTATTTTGTACCTACCAATTATGCTTCTTATTCCCTGTACCCATTCCTCCATTCTCCCCTCTCCTTCGATAACCCTCCATGTGATCTCCATTTCTGTGATTCTGTTCCTACTCTAGTTGTTTGCTTACTTTGTTTTTGTTTTTGGGTTCAGTTGTTGATAGTTGTGAGTTTGTTGTCATTTTACTATTCATATTTTTGATCACCTTTTTTTTTTAGATAAGTCACTTTAACATGTTGTATAATAAGGGCTTGGTGATGATGAGCTCCTTTAACTTGATCTTCTCTGGGAAGCACTTGATCTGCCCGTCCATTGTAAATGATAGCTTTACTGGATAGAGTAATCTTGGATGTAGGTCCTTGTTTTTCATGACTTTGAATACCTCTTTCCAGCCCCTTCTTGCCTGTAAGGTTCCTTTTGAGAAGTCAACTGATAATCTCAAGGGAACTCCTTTGTAGGGAAGTGTCTCCTTTTCTCTTGCTGCTTTTAAGATTCTGTCCTTATCTTTAATCTTGTATGATGTAATTATGATGTGCCTTGGTGTGTGCTTCCTTGGGTCCAACTTCTTTGGGACTCTCTGACCTTCCTTGACTTCCTGGAAGTCTATTTCCTTTGCCAGATCAGGGAAGTTCCCCATTATTTTTTCAAATAAGTTTTCAATTTCTTGCTCTTCCTCTTTTCCTTCTGGCACCCCTATGATTCAGATGTTGGAATGTTTAAAGTTGTCCTGAAGGTTCCTAAGCCTTTACTCATTTTTTTTGAATTCTTGTTTCTTCATTCTGTCCTGGTAGAATGTTTATTTCTTCCTTCTGCTCCAAATCATTGATTTGAGTTCAGGTTTCCTTCCCTTCATTGTTGGTTCCATGTACATTTCTCTTCATTTCACTTTGCATAGCCTTCACTCTGTCCTTCATTTTGCAACCACACTCAACTATTTCTGTGAGCATCCTGATTACCAGTGTTTTGAACTCTGCATCTGATAGGTTGACTATCTCTTCATTGCTTAGTTCTACTTTTGGAGCTTTGATATGTTATTTCATTTGGGCCATATTTTTTGTCTCAGCATAGCTATTACATTGTAAGGGGCAGAGCCTTAGGTATTCTCCAGGGTAGGGCAAGCCACGTCACTGCATTGTGGCGCTGTATGTGGGGAGGGGTCTGAGAGGGAACAGTACCGCTTGCTCTGCTCTCTGCTGGCTTTCAATCACTTCCTTGGCTATCCACAAGCAAACTGGGCCCTTTTGGTACTGATTCCCAGGTGGGTGGTTTTGTGTACATTCTAGGACCTGTGGGTTTCTCCAACGAACTCTCCTGTGAGGCCGGGAGCTTCTCCCACTGCCGCCTCAATCCCCACAGGTGTTTCAAGTGAGAGGTTTTGAGGCTTTATTTCCTCATGCTGGATAAATTGGGAGGAATAAGTGGGGAGTGAGACAGACCACGCAACCCAGGTCTCTGAAATCCTAAAGTGATTATCAGTACCTGCTTTCATCAGGGTATAACCATGAAAACACAATTCAGTTAAAGCATTTACAAAGCTGCAACTCTGAGTTCTGACAGAGGGAGAATGCGCTGCAGTGCAAACCTCCCAATCCTGTCACTGCGCCGCTGACTCCTTCTCGGGGCCAACTGCTATTCATCTTGTTCAGAATGAGCTTTTTATTCATTTTATGCAGCACTTTAGTCATTTACAGATTTCAGTTTTAGTGCTTTCCTCAGAATAACATCTGTGCTTTACAAGTACTTTCACTTCTGTTGCCATTACTATCTTCACTGTGCCGCCAGAGTAGAGGCTTGTCCTCTGTAGTGAGGACTACAGCTCCACCAGCGACCAGTCTAAAGCCAGTTCGGAGACACTGTCCATTCAATGTAAATAACATTTCAATAACATTTACAGAAATCTTCCTCTGGTTTCATTATGCTCAAGCCAATGGAAATGGCATCTTTTTGGCATAATTATTAATTAAAATAAAACCTAGGCCTTCAGGCAATAAGTATACACTGCATAGCCACTATTTGCCTAATATTCTAATAAGCATTAGAGGAGAAGGGAAAAACAGACTCGATCTCTGGGTTGAGAAGCCAACACTCTAATTTGAGATTTAAGGCGGATATAACACCTTTCCTCCTTTTTCCCTCTCCATTCCTTTCTCTAGTGAGCTCACTATTGCCCAACCCTGAGGCAGATTCTCTAGGATACACACTGGTGCTCCCTGCCTCTTCACTGATGAAACGGCTAGAAAACAAGCCACTGAAAGCCACTGTGTCCCAGGCTGTGAATCCTACAGGAATTCATAGACGAGAAACCTCAGAAGAGGCTGGCGCTGTCACTCACAGGAGGTATCAGACATAGCTGTATCTTACCATACGCAGAGGACATAACAGCAAACAATGCTGACTGCCAAAAGGATATGGAAATGTCCTACTTACGTCTGCTGTATCATCTAATTTGAAGTTTCAAAGTCAGACTCCTGAGTGTGAGTGTGTACCAGAAGTGTCTCGCAAGTCGTATATAATATGAGGCAGACTAACTGAGAATCAAATGAGAACAGAGAGCAGTTACGGAAATCCAATGCCAGCAGGCGGTGGAGATGAACTCATTTTCTTTGCTCTCTGGAAAGCACAACAGTGGACATTTTGCTTGGTGGCAATGTTGCCTCTTTAAGGCCCCGAGGTTCCCTCACTCTGATTAAAACACAGCCTGCTGCCAGCAACCCAGGGGGTGGGGAATAAATGAAGCCCACTCCATTTGCCTTACTAAGTTCTGGTGAAAAGAGTACAATTATCATCTTATTATTGTACAACAAAATCTATATTATGAGAGTTGCCAAGCATATTTTGGGGGAGTAGCGTAGTGGTTAAAGGCAAAAACTTTGGAGCATTAATCATATACTAGCTCTTGGACTTTAGATGTTTACTTACTCTTAATCTTAGTTTTCTCATCTGTAAAATGGGGATAATAGTATCTACCTCGTAAGGCTTTTGTGAGGATTACATAAAATATGTAAACTGCTTAGCACAGTTTACATAGTGGGTGCTTAATAAAAACTAGCCACACACTGATATAAAACTGCACATTTATCACAGCAAAACTTGAGTTTTAACCACAGAAACTACATGTTGGAGAATCAGGCCCCTTCCCCCTCCTAATTAGAATGACGTATTTCACAGTTTTTTCTTTACTTGAATATAAAAGCCATTCAATTCAGTTCTCCTAACAGCAGCACCTGGTGTAGCATTTACAACATGTCAGGCACTTCTCTGAGCACTTTTTATATATTAAGTCCCTTAATTCTAATTATTGTATTTAAGATTTTCATTTTTCGGTGATGAAACGGAAGTTCAGAGTTAGGGGACTTACCCACAGTTGCGCAGCCAGTAAGTGGAGAAAAGCAAGAACTGGGCACCGTCAGCCCAGCCCTGTGGCCTGCAACCTGAGCCATCTGCTACATGCGTCTCAATATGTCTAGCAATTCTCTCTCAGAACGGGATCACACCACACACCCCTTAAGCCATGGCCAATTGCTACAACTTTTCAATTTTAAACAACAGAAGAGCCAAAAATGGTTACCTTTCAGAAAGAGACACCTCAAACTCCTACCCCTTCAAAAGATAAAAATAACTCAGAAACAGTCTATACAATGAACATATGAAAAATGTTTTCAATCAAGTGTCACCAACTGCTTTAAAACAATATACACGAGTGGCGTGATGGAGGAAGAGTAGGACTGCCTGTTTATTGTTACACAATTGCGTACGCATTAATAGATACAGAACCATGAAGTACCTCCCGGAGCTCACCAGGAAACTGAGGCTAGGCAAAGCGGGGTGTCTTTAGTAACAGCCAGTGCCGTGGGGCGGTCTCACACCAGTCAGCACCAGAGCCCCTCCCTCGCTGACAGTGCCGCGACCAGAGCTCAGCCAAAGGAGATGATCAGCCAGATTTTTCTGCAAATCACATGTTGCTTACTTCCACTTCAGAATCTACCTGATCTTCTACTCTTTAAATAAAATATATGTAAATATGAAAATCTCCCTAACATTCCTCATTTTCAAGTATACCACTGATCTTGTGCAAAATTTCCCATTCATCATAGTGTTCCTCATTGTCTCTCCTCCCTTGTAACCTGCTCGATCACATTTCAAAGCTCTCCCTTGCTGAGTTCTGTGCTCATTACCAATGGGGCACGTATTTGTAAAAGAACGGGTCCCAGAGGAAGCCTCGGCTGCAAAACTAAAAATATGTCCCATTATTAAACTCTGTTTTTTCTCTTCCTTTGAAAAACTGTTTGGTGTTCCAGACTTTTGGGAGCTTGGAAACAAAAGTGCTGCTTCTGTGAATGCAGTAGAAGGCCAGGTGTGGAGCGAGGATGAGAATACACTTTGTGCTTTTGTCTCAGGGCCCTGTGGTGTACGTGGTGAGCACTCACTGCTCCGGCAGAGTCTCTCCTGCTGCCCGCCAGGACACTTGGACTCCTCGATGTGTGAGTCTATTACCTGAAAGCCGCTGCCAAAATGCAAGCAAGCTAACGGTGGAGAAGGGGGCACATACTACCACTTATTCACATTTTGGCATAACTTATTTGAACAGATAATTGAGTAGACACCATAGAAAGTCTTAAGGGAATAGAGTGACAGAGCAGATATGTCCTGACTGTGAGAAGAAAGGCGAAAGGGAAAACTGAATAGCACAGGGCACTGGCTGAGGAGGGCAGGCCTGGGGAGGGCACGCAGTGGGCTCTCGGGAAAACCAGTTTGGGGACTGGGTGAATATGTCAGGGTATGACAGAGCCCGGAGTGGGGGTGACAATGCAGATAAAATGTCTAAAATAATTGTCTAGGGCTAGCTGTACTGTATCGATTCCAAACCAGGTTACCGTGTGGTAGGTACCAGAGGAAGACCAGCACATGAAGCTTGGGCGCCTCAGCCACGGAAACACTGATATGGAGACTGCTCCACTGGACTGTGTTCTGTGGTGAACAGGCCTGTGCTGACCTCCTCTCGAGAGGCTGCTGCCTGCGGGCCGGGGCCTGAGCAAACAAGTCCCTGCCTGAGGCCGCTCACTGAACGGGAACACTGATGGGGCACTGCAGTCCTCCGCCTTCACTTGCTGTGGACGCGTGCAGCACACATGGGGGCACCCCTTTTGGTTCTTTCATCTCCTTTCCTTGGGCGACTTCCCCATTAGAGAATTCTAGTTGGACGTGTGCAAGTACAAACTCCTCATTTCCTTTGATTTAGCTTAGAAGTCAAATTCCTAGATTGTTAGCTAACAGAAGGGAACTCATACGGATATTGAAAAAATTCAGAACCAAAGACATTGTGATAATACTTGCTTCCATTCTAAATTTTCCTGAAAAAAACCCAAGGGGAATTTTCTTTGTATTTAACTACTGTGATTAATCTGGATGCTTTACATTTTATGAAGTGGGTACTCTATTTGTATAGTCAGACATAAATCTCTCTCAGCCACCGTTTTCTGCTGTGGGGCATACTCTAAAAAGAGATACCAAATCTCTAGAGACTATCTCGAGGTACAAATTTCAAATAAATATTGATCTAATGTTAAATCTCTTAATAAATAGAAGAATGAGGGAGGGGGAGGATAAATTAAAAAACGGATGGAAAATAAATGTTGAAATCTTTCGAGTTCACAGAACTACGAATCCCAGTGGGTAATTCAAAAACAAAACTGAGCTTGGTCTTAAGCAAGTGCGCTGGAGGCCGACAGCCGTCTGCGACTGTGACACACGCAAGTGCGCTGGAGGCCG
>PVJI01019033.1:15959-32055 GCA_004026765.1 Micronycteris hirsuta
AGTGCGCTGGAGGCCCACAGCCGTCTGCGGCTGTGACACACGCAAGTGCGCTGGAGGCCCACAGCCGTCTGCGGCTGTGACACACGCAAGTGCGCTGGAGGCCCACAGCCGTCTGCGGCTGTGACACACGCAAGTGCGCTGGAGGCCCACAGCCGTCTGCGGCTGTGACACACGCAAGTGCGCTGGAGGCCGACAGTCCTCTGCGGCTGTGACACACGCAAGTGCGCTGGAGGCCCACAGCCGTCTGCGGCTGTGACACACGCAAGTGCGCTGGAGGCCCACAGCCGTCTGCGGCTGTGACACACGCAAGTGCGCTGGAGGCCGACAGCCCTCTGCGGCTGTGACACACGCAAGTGCGCTGGAGGCTGACAGCCGTCTGCGGCTGTGACACACGCAAGTGTGCTGGAGGCCGACAGCCCTCTGCGGCTGTGACACACGCAAGTGCGCTGGAGGCCGACAGCCCTCTGCGGCTGTGACACACGCAAGTGCGCTGGAGGCCGACAGCCCTCTGCGGCTGTGACACACGCACTGCAAGGATTTGCCTCCTAAGTTCACCTCAGGACGAAGGGCAAGATCCTCTACTGCAAAGAGACTTCTGGCAGTGAGATTTAAATATATCCACCCGCCTCCATTCTGAGAGTACGGGAGGTGAAAACGGAAGCCACTTGCCTGAGTGACAAATGATTTAACTTGAGAGGTTACACTTGGATGTGACAAGTTACTCTGAGCAACAGAAAGGAAAACCTGACAACCCCCGCTTTCTGAACAGCCATCAGGGTAGCGGCCCTCATAATAACAGTCGTCCTTTACTGAGTGCTTTGTGTGTGTGCCAGGTAGTGTTTTAAATGTTTTCCATGTAATCCATTCTCTGTCAATGCTCGGCTTCATGCATACTGACCTGACCATTAAGTACATTCCAGATTTTTCCAGAAGTAATAAGGCAAACATCTCCACTGTTGGCCGTTTTAGACTAGGGATTAGTAGAACAAAGTTCGTACCAGTGTTTTCCTTAATAAGCTGTGCAAGCAAGAATATCGCCCATCGTTTTCCTAGGCTTGGTAAAGGAGAACACCAGTTCTGGGCTTTTCTGAGCATGCAGGCTCCTGGATAATGTCAAGCAGTTTTACGATTCCTTATACTCCACCCTGATGAGACAGTTGTGTTTTATGATGGCCAACAGAGAAGACTCATGATGAAAAGCTACTAAGAATAAGGTTTTGAAACAAATTTATAAATTACTAATAACAGTAGTAAGATAATACTGCATACAGATGTATAAGAGGACATTATTTGGTCTCAGATGATGCCTGATGCAACTTGGACCACTTGCAGGGATTTGGAGGAACCAGCAGCACTAGATGATGCTGGTGAAGAGTCTTCCATGTTTCCAGCGCAACAGTGAGTGTCAGCAGTTAATGAGTGGAATAACAGCTGGGAGGGCAAGTTACAAGAATGCCACGCCATGTGGCCAACAGTCCCTCCCACCCCAGGGCCAAGCTATCACAGTGCAGGCATCCTCTAGCTGGCTCCCGCTGAGTTAATTATGGGCTATGACCAAGAAAACACACTGCCCAACAGGATACTAGTCACCATTTATTGAGTATCTAGTATATGTCAGGAATGATACCAGAAGCTTTATCTATTATTCCAAATCCGTGCTTGAAGTGCTGTTATCTCTATCATACAGATAGAGAAACTGAGACTTAGAAACTAAATAACTTGCCAAAGAACACACAGCTAGTAAGTGGATGAGTATGGAAACTCATGTCCTTTCAATATTCTACAGTGCTAAGTATTTTTTGGTTTCTTTGAGATATTATTCATATTTGCAATCCCTGAGTAGGTAGATTATTGCCATTTTGTTCCTGAAACTTGATCTCTTTCCCATTTAAATTTAATGAAATGGAGCCCCTGACTCAGTGCTTACTTATACAACATAGAACATACTGAGAAGACAGAAATATGCACTCCTTTTTCAATTCTAGTTTCTATTCTATTTTTCTATTCTGTATAAAGACACATAACAATTCCTCCATAATCATTTGTTATGCTTTATACTTTCATGATGTGATACACATACTCACACTGGGCCCTAAATTGAGATATAAACAGCACATAAAGGAGAGAGCAACTGTGTAGTCTGTGATGTACAAGGTGCCATAATGAGCCTCAGGATCATTTAAGTTTTTATAGTCTGCAAAATGTTCAGCTACTAATGAACAAACACACTCTAATTGTGGTGGAATGTACCTAGACTTTGATGCTAAATCTGCAGGTGATTAACTCTTTGCAGGATTAACTTCTCTGTGCAAGGGATGCCATGGACTCTGCACTTCGCTGAGAGAGTCCATCGTGGACTATGCCCCCCAGATGCCCTGTCCCCAATTCTCCCAGCCAGAGAATTTGCACTTCTGCCTCTGCTTTGGTGATGTCTAATAGAATCTTAGGCCATCCTTGTAGGAAAGTGGGAAGACAGCCTCATCTGGCATACTAATGCAGAGAGCATCTTGAGAACACAGCCCCTCTGTTCAGAGGGGAAATAGCTAATCATGTTTACTGTGGCACTGGTATCCTGTTAACGGAAATCACTTTTCAGTATTTATAAGAATTCAAGAGGTCATGACTTTCTTTCATCTGTCTCAACAGTTCTTTCCTTGCCTCCCATTTATGTTGTTTTAAAATGAAATTTTTATTATTCCTATTTCAATTTCTAATGTTGTTTTCTATGTTTATGAAGTGATATCCCGGGTGACTTTGTAATAAATTTTCCTTCAGTCCTATGATTGCTTTCAGTGTATGAAAGCCAAATAGGAGAGTCTGAGTTATGAATACAGGTCTGTTTTATAATAATTCATTTTTATCTTGAAGCAAAGATCTGCAATTCAATTTCTTTTCTGTCTCTATTTTCTTCCCATAGTCAAGAGAGCTTGCTTTATCTTTATTCAATTTTAATTCTGCATTATGTTTGATAAGACTTTATTTTTGTATTACATTAAGATTCAATTTCATACATGTAACTATTTCTTTTTTTGTAGTTCTACAAGATAAAATTATTAAAAGATATTCACCAAATGTCCTTCTATAATTAGCTGTTATTCGTTCTGTGACTCTTTGATGTAATCCACACAAAATCTGCATTTTGCATTCATAAAGGATAACTTGTCTGAGCAAATATTAATTTTGCAAAATACACGTGTCCTTTTGTCTCTTAATGAAATCTGTGTTTACCAGCTGGAAGACCACAATTACATAAAATGAAGGTGTCTAAAAGACTCAAGGTGGACAATAAAATAATTTACATAAATGTATAGTCTATCATGCCTAAAGTGTTCCACAGAATTCCGGCAAATTCCAGTGATTTCCAGACTCCTGGAGGAAACCACGACAGCTGCCTCCCAGCACTCCACAGTGGCGCACAGCGACAGGGCAGACTGCAGGGACGAGCGCGGGGTCTGAGGACATTACATGTGGAATAGTGGCCTATGTGGGAACTTAATAAGGACACAGGGCTTTTACTTTCCACAAAATACCGAATTGTCTTTCAGAACCATTAACTGAATCTTAGTTGATAGAGGTAATAGGTAGGCCTTTTAGATTATCCAAAATATTTTTAAGGCAAAGTAATTAAGGGTTACCTTTGCAAATAAAGTTTCCATCTTAAGATCTTATTTTGGCACAAATGGTCATTAATCTCACATTAAATACATGCCACAAGTCAATATATATCTTTGACTATGAGGCCTAACACATCTAATAACAACAATGGAGAGAAGAGATGAAGTAATTTCTGGTTATTTGATCCAGGAACTGATCAAGGAGATGCTACTGAGTCTCTATTACACAGATGGCTTTCTATGTTCTAAGAACATGTCATTCTATGGTTACTGCTTGATATATCCCAAAACCCTTCCTATTTTACACCAAAAATACATACTTGTTATGTTGTACTTTTTGAAAGTACTATTTCATTAATCAATTACAGATTCTAGCCACTAGAAGTATACGAAACAGGGTATCTATACCTGCATATGTATGTACATATCAACCCATCAGTCCATCATTGGTTCAACTTTGCTTTATAGAGGCCTTACTACTAGTTCCTTTGCTATGGATAAAGATAGCCTAATTCCTACCCTCCAGCGACAGTAGCTATGTGAGCATGTAAGTAGCAATACTGGGAATTACAAGTTTGAAGGTTAGGGGAGGGGCTTAGGGATAGGTTTGGTATGAAAAGCATGGCCATGGTACTCTGCACGTTTCCACCCCTGTACTTAGGCTAACTTGTGGTATTGACAAGCAGGGTGTGCCAGAAGGGATAACATGAAGCTCTGCCGTACAGGCCTCCAGAGGCTGTGCAGCTTCCACCTTTGGTTTTCTGGAACACTCCTGACACCATGGGAAGACGCCTGGGTGAGAAACCATGTAAAGAGAAAGAGGGGACCAGCCTACAGTCCGTCCAGCCCTGTCAAGCTACTAGATAACTAAGTCAGCTAGGTGATTCCAGGGGCAATAGCAGAAAACCATTCATTTGAGCTGAGCAGCCTAGCCCAAACTGTTGATCCAAACAGCCAGAACAAAATAAGAAATGGTTGTTGTTTTAAGCCACTGTGTTGGGGTGATATTTTACGTAGGAACAGATAGTGCAGTAGATTTGTTAACAGTAGTGAGAATGACAGCTCAACAACAAGGCTGGGCAGGGCCTAGTTGGGGGTAAGCGACCAAGAAAATGGCCACTGTTGACGAAAGGTCCGAAGCTATTACCTGCCTCTTTCCCCTCCGTATCCAATAGAACACCGCAGCCCGCAGCTGCCCATTGGTGCAAGCATTTCTCCTGGCTTGACTTCTGATCTTCAGCTTTGAACATCCAGCATTTTAAGGACTACAAAACAGGTTTTGCCCTCTTTCAAGCTCCTTCCCCCACATCCCCGCCCAACCCCCCAGTGACTGCCAGGCTATTTGAGCATAGTCTCTTCTCCACTCTGCTCCTCGAGTCATCTCTGCCCCCAGAGGGCTCTACCCAGCCTCAAGCTTTTGTACTACCACCTCCAACCTGACATAAAGAGAAGAAAAATAAATCTGAAACACCAGGCAAATGGAAGCTAGTTAATTTAGAGATACATTTCCCTGAGCCACTTTGAGGGAATTTTGGTGTAGGAGTAAAACAATCACAATAAGTGATATGGAGAATGATGGCCCTGGGTCATCAATAAAGGTTAACTATTGTGAGCTGTACTTGGTATTAGGAAACAGGAAAATGTGATAGACAGTTTATAATTATTTCCATAGAAAAGATTTAAAATTGAAAGGGAGAAGGCTAAGAGATAAAATACATTGATTCGATACCTTCAAAAATAGGTATTTAGCACTTACTATTTGCCAAGCATTGTTCTAGGCTAAGCAGTGATAGACAAGAATTCCTGCCCTCGTAGTACTGATGTTCCTCTGGTGCAAACGAGTCAAATGATGCACTATCAAACATGACACATCTAAGAGAATTACTCAAGGACATACTCCATGCAATGTAAGACAGGTATCTGTAAAAGGGGAAGAAATGGGGAACAAGAAACAGCAGAAGAAAAGAAATGACTGACAGTTTTCTTTAAATAATCGCTGACTCATTCTGCTACAAAAAGCAGACAAAAGCCCAGATGACTTCAACATGTGAGGTGGAAGGGAGTGGGTAGAGAAGTAAAAGTAAAAATAGGTTACAGCCCTCACCTTGCTCATACTACCACAGGATTAGAATGTAAAAAGATTGGATGGAAGGAGCACATGCTAAGAAACAAAAAGCAGAAACAAAAATATGTCAGTGGAAAGAATTTAGGGAAAAAGAGCACCAATTAGAAGAAAAAGAACTGTATTTCTAAAAAAATAGAACTCACCAAAGAGATACATGTTAATAATACTAAATGGAAAACACAGCAAACAGTGAAAACAGAGAATTGGGACATATTTTGAGTTAGGAGCAAGTACAAAGCAGCACAATTTAATACAGACATAACTGATTCGGGCAGGGACAGTGTATACCACATGTACGTAATAGACAGAATGTAAGCAATGTCAACAGAGATGGGGCAAGACAGCATGAGAAGCAAATATTGAACCGGGACCAGAGGACTTGCTTTCTAAGCAAACAGCAACTTAAGAAACACTAGGAAAATGGAGGCCACCTTTGAGTATTTTAATACCATCACTAATGGAAGAGTGTTTATTCAGATTCGCTCTATATGGAAACAGAGTAATTATGGAATCCCACACTATATCAGAGCGTGGTCTGATTATTAAATAGGCAGTGATGTCATTTTGTGTAGAAGTTGTATCTGCTTCACTGCTCGGCTTGTTTGAATCAAGGCTGATAGGGGCACCTGGGAATAATTTTTGGGAGCAAATGTGTCCAAAAAACAATGGGCAAGTCTTCTACTGGGCTTTCCAGCTCAGAACCAATTATTTTGAAAGCAATTTAGTTATTTTTAGTGATTGATTATGTTAATACAATTGGCAACCATTTGCAGATAAGGAATTGGTTTTATTTTCTGACTGTTTCTATAATCCATTATGTTAGCTATATAATATATATGTGTACATATATAAATATATAATGTATATACTAGACAGGTAAATTTCACTATATTGCCATATGCTAAATGACAAAGTTGTCTAAAATTGTGTCAGGCACAGAAACTAGTCTATAGATGTTTTCTTCATATGGTGGATCATATTTATGCCAGTTATCAGAGAATACACTAGGCAGTAATGTTTTAAAATGAATGTTCAATATTTTCTTCAAAATAAAATTGAATTGTTTGTACTAAAAGTAATTATATCTTTTTTTCTGACAGCAGTGGAAGAACAGATGCTTATTTTTCTACTAATATCCAAATATTTTTTTCCTCTAAAAATTGCCTCACCAAAGTCCCTTCCAACAATAATAACAAAGAATCCCACTCATGCTGAACTAATAATGGTTCATGAAAAAGAAGTCTTCCCTTTCCAAAGGATATGTGGTGGAGAGATAAAGCCCAAACTCAAAGAAGGGACCATCATTTAAATACTAAAAACTCAAAATCAGCTACCAGGTTTAGTAAAATGCAATGAATAGATAATTAAGTACGTTAGTTGATAACGTGATTGTGAGTAAGAAAAGTAAGACAATGTTGAAGAAAGTGGGTCTAAATTATACAGCAGACAAGAGAGCAGGATTCCAGTCCACAGAGATTTTTAGGATTTTAGCACGTAGGGAAATGACAGAGCCTCTTTCTCTGGGATTGTTAGAGAGACGGTAAAATCAAAAAACATCCCCTTGACTTCTAATACGTAGCAAGCCCTGTGCAGTGCTGGAAAAGACTCGGTTTCTGTCCTGAAGGACTTTACACGGCAGTAGTAAAACGCGCTCTTGTAGGAAAGGAAATGGAGGTCTACAGAGGGCATGAGTGGCACAAAGGAGGAGGGAGGTGCGGAAGGAGGATCCGAAACGCTTCCTGCTTGAGCAGAGCCTCGTAAATGATTACATACTTGCTAAGGCAGTTACCCAGCATGGAAACTATGTTTGACATGAGTAAGGAAAAAAATTAATCTTATCCTCATTGAGATGGCCTAAATAACTTTTCTAGCTATCAAATTAACATGATAAAATTTTCTGAACTTTCACACCAAGTTCTAGGTCAATTTAAAAGTTTGTTGTTTTAAAACTTAAAAGGGTTGTTTCAAGCCCTAGGGATACCTCAATTTTCACCTATCTCACCAGGCAAAAAAGATAAAGAAAACAAATGACATTTTTTTTTTTACAGGATGGCAAGGAAAAGGTATGTATATGACATGTAAGAAAGTATTCTTAGGAATGTTACTCTAAAAAGGGAGAGGAAAAGGAAGGGGCAGATAATTAAAAAGGGCTTTCCAATGTATTTTGACCTCCAGGAAGGGATGGGATAGGACTGAAACTGTGAGTTCCCAGAAAAGGTAATCAAAGATACTGTGAACAGAAGGTATGTAAAGTGAAAAGCAAGCCAGGTAAGTAAGCAAAGAACCACATGAAAAGAGTTAGAAAAAATCCAGAATCAGCAATGACAAGAGGCAGGTACTGTGTAGATCTGGAAGTGAGAACTAAAACTATACAAGTTTTATAAAAACAGCAGAAAATCTTTGTGACCTAGTTACAAGGGAGTTCTTAGATATGTTACCCCAAGCATGATCCATACAAGAAAATATTGTAAATTAGGCTTTATTAAAATTAGAAACTTCTCTTGAAAAGGATAAAAGGGAAAGGAAAAACCACAGATTGAAATATGTACTAATAATCTATTTAATGAAAGGACTTGTATCCAAAAATAACAAATAATTAGAAGCTAATGACGGGAAAACAGCCTAATAAACAAAAAAAATGGGCAAGAGATTTGAACACTTACACAGGAAGACATGTGAATGACAACTAAGCACATGAAAAGAAGCTCAACGTTATTAGTCATTAGGAAAGTAAAAGAAAAACTACGGCCATGAGATACTGCTTCATTCCCAACCAGAATGACTTAAAATAAAAAAAACTATCAGTAACAGTGTTCCTTGTGTGGAGAAACTACAACTTTCACATATTCTTTCTGGACAAGCCAAATGGATCAGCCACTTCTAAAACACTTTGACAGTTTCTTATAAAGTTAAACATGAATTTTCCCACGTAATTTGGCCATTCAATTTCTAGAAATTTACCCAGGAAAAATAAAAATATATATTCACCCAAAGATTTACATAATAATATTCATAGTAGCTGTGTTTATAATAGCCCCAAACTGCAATTAATTCTTATATCCATCAACTGGTGATTGAAAAAACAAACTGTAGTAAAGAATGGAATACCATTCAGAATTTCAAAGGCAAAAATTATAAACAAGAATATAGGTGGATCTCAAAAGCATTATGGTTTTTTTAGTGAAAAAAGAAAGCTAAAACAAAAGACTACATACTGAACGATTCCATTTAAATGAAATTTTTGTAAAGGCTAAACTATATTGACAGAAGGATTAGTGGTTCCCTGGAGCCGGGGGCAGGGAAAACTCATCAAAGTGCACCCTTAAATTGGTGCATCTTACTATATTTAAATTATATCACAATAAAGATGATTGAAAATACGTAAGGTACCTTAAGATTCTTACAGATATACCTTATTATTATGAATTAATGGTGGTGTTATTAATAAAGAACTTAGGACAGCATGTTATTATGGGATATCTTCACATAGGATTTCAAAATAATTTATGGACCACATAGTCAAATAATTTAACTTAGACCAAGCAAATGAATGTATTAAAATACTGTGTCTTTAACATATGACTATGTTTCTGAGGATACATTTTCTGCTAACCTTGGTGAAATTTTTGTTCAGCCGTTTCCACAGGACCAGCACCCCTTGGGGCCAGCATTTGTCAGAGAGAAGGAGAAAGGCGGGTGTGGCTCCAAAGCGGCTTTTCCAGCACAGACAACAGCGTGGTGACCAGACGGGAAGGGGGTGGGGGAGGTAGTTGAGGGAATGGTGATGCCAGGAGACTTGACTTGGGGTGGTGAACACAATACAATGGACAGATGATATATTATAGATTGTACACCTGAGAACTATATAATTCTATTAACTAATGTCACCCCAATTAATTCAAAACAATACATACATAAAATGACTTTTTCTAATGCTGAATAGCTAATTGGCTATAGGGCACTTCTAGAAGTCAAATTATTTTAAAGATATTATACCATAAGAAAATATTGCTTGCATTAATACCTAAATAAAATCCCTTCATTTTGCCTTTAAGGGCATATAATGCCAAATACTTACAAAAGAAATTAAGTAACGATGTAATGCACAACAGTATATATTTAACATTGGTACATGATAAATATTAAAGTTGTTAAAAGAGTAGCTCCTAAGAGTTATCACATAAAAAAATATATTTTTCCTTTTTTCTTTTTGTTTTTATTATATAAATATGAGACAATGGATGCCAACTAAACTCACTGCATCATTATTTCACGATATATGTAAGTCCAACCATTACACTGTTCACCTTAAATTTATACAGTGATGCATGTTAATTCTAATCCAATAAACCTGAGGGGGGAAAACTAAGAACTAGAACTCTTATGACAAATAGAGCTTGAGTTATACTATTAAATTTTATGTAACATATTTATATATTTTCTCTTTCATATTTTAAAAAGATACTAACAGCATAAAAATGACTCAAAAGCCTGGCATTCCTGAATAAGTGCATACTTTTTCTTAGACAACTAAAATCATTTAATAAATTGTTTCAAGATTTTCATTGCTCAGAATTTAAAAAGAACTTTAAAATATTAATTATAAAAGCCTTCTGTAAATGCAATAGAAAAGGATAATTAAACGAATAGTGAACCTTTACAAACAGTAAAGCTGGAGGCAGAATAGAGTCACATTACTCAGTGTCACACCTGCGCTAAGCAATCAGCCCTATTTTTCCTGCTTTTAGTCTTACACATTTACTTTGCTCGTGATCTTTGCGCTTGGTGTTTTATGTGTGAAAAATCCCCCAAAGCCTTTAGTGCACCGTGAAGAGACAGAATTGAAAAAAGGTCATTTGCTCAGAATGGCAAAAAAAGAAATAATAATACATCAAAGTGTGCTTCCCCCCAAACTCCCAAATGCCGTATCATCAGTCTATCAGAATCCCAAGAGAAAGTCTGGGTACCAAGGTCTATTTTTAGCTTACATTCCGAATCTAGATAGAAAAATCCTCAGTGTTTTTATAGAGTCAGGCAATTGCTTGGGTCCAAAGGCTTGTCCCTTCCTTCACCTCTGACCCAGACAGCTGACCTTCTGCTTATAAAAAGACTGAGAAAAGCACATGTGATGCTGCTCAACGGCTGCCAAATTATGTCTACTTCCCATTTTAACTTCAGACAAAATGAAATTAAAGGCAATATAAATGAAAACAAAATATTGAGATATAAAGAAGGATGTGGCTTGAACCAGGATTTTGATGCATCAATTTACTTAATAGAGAGAACCAAAATTTAATAGCTCTAGGTATGAATAGCTGAAGTAGGGAGGAAATTTTACATGATGGACTAGTATTTTGCATAGCGAATTATAACTGGAAGCTTCCAGAATAAGATTTTTGTCCTCATGAAACATTTACAAAGAATATTTATAATGAGGTATGTAATATTCCTTCAAGGAACGTTATTAAGATACCAATGGAGAAAGGAGATGAGAGAAAACAGACTGAACCAGTTCAGTGTTCGGCAGGCAGCAAGGCTTCCTGGGGGGCAGGATGCCTCGAGAATCTCTTCTCATCTCTGTCATTGGATTCATTGCTGTTTCCTCCCATGTGATCTGAAGACAGAACAATCAGTATCACCGAGTCTGGCATCTGACTGAATCCTTAAGAGATACCTGCGCAGCTCCACAGGCTAACTTTTAAATGTAGTGGGAGAAATCTAGATGGGATGCCTTATTTTCAGTGTATTACACCTGAAAATAGTAAGCATAAATATTCAAATTTATCACAAAATATTTATTTGATTTGAGACAGAAAGGTTTCCTGGGTTTTTTTCCCGAGCAGATGCTCTTACAAGACTTAAGTTGGGAAAGAAAAAAATGCAGTCCTTTTCTTTGTCACTTTAATAACTGTCACTAGGAAAAGAGAATTTCAATAGGCAGGTAAATTAAAACTAGTCAGTGTCCTGTTATCAGCACAGATGATCTGCTTTGTGGGTACAGATTACTGCAGGCTCATTCTGGTTTTATGCAGAGCCAGCATGAGAAGCTTTGGATGGTGGGCTGGGACTATTCACAGACTTTAGTCTGTGAGTCTGCATTCATAATTTGACCTTCAAATATCACTGAAGTATGTTTCCAAGTAAAAGTGCTTCCTTCTGGCACCTGTCTGTCTCAGCTATAATCCCTGAATCTCATTTTGGGAAACAGGATTCTTTTGATACTGTTTATAGGATCCCTCTACCACTTACTGCAACACATCTACATTATACCCTTTTTGAGAATTACTGTTCTATTATCCTGTAAGTCAACTTTTATTTTTTATATATATTTTACTTTTGATTATTTATTTATTTTTAGAGAGGGGACAGGAGGGAGGAGGGAGAGAAACATCAATGTGTGGTTGCCTCTCCAGTGTCTCCTACTGGGGACCTGGCCCGCAACCCAGGCATGTGCCCTGACTGGGAATCGAACTGACGACCTTTGGTTCTCAGGCTGGCACTCAATCCACTTAGCCACACCAGCCAGGGCTCTTTTTAATATTTTTCTTGACTACATGTATTATCTCCCCAATAATATTTTAAACCCTTTAAAGAACTACCCTACTTGGAATTCCCCTAATATTCATTCATTTAACAAATAGAGTGATCTATGTTCAAATTATTAGTTGGTTACTATGGGAGCTGTGCCATGTAATTAAAATTTAAGGTAGAATATTGTATAAGAACAAAAATATGTAGTGGTAGCAGAGAGAAAGTAAAGATTATTTCTGACTGGTGGATGGCAGGAGAATCTATGAAGGAAGTAAGTTGAGTCCCTTGAAGAGTAGGGTTTTAAAAACTTTAAAAAATTGAAAATAACATCCATTATTTTATTTCCTACTGTAAAAGCACCACATGTTTACTGTTAGGAAAAAACCTGAAAATACCGAATAGGCTAAAAAGCGGGGAGGGGGTGGGGGAAGACAGCCACTGTGCAACCAGACAGACGATGACTGCTCGTTCACGGTGAATACGCACAAAGTAGTTTGCTGGGCACGTTCATTTTTCCAAAAGATCTTATTAAACGAAACATACTGTATTGTGTCCTATTTGTTTTACTTATTACTATATTAAGTCACATTTTCATAATAATTATTCATCCCACAAAATTATTTTTAATAACTTTCACTGCATAGATATGTCAATATTTATTTCAGCTATTTCAGTTTGTAAGGCTGAATAGGGTTTTCACCAAGTAAGATATGACAGTGAGGGGAGGGGAAGGAGCAGAGATCGCTCTGAGCAGAGGGTGCAACCTGGGCAAAGACATGGAGATGGGAAGTGTGAATGCCTCTCTACACAGAGCGGAGATCTGGAAGATGATCAGAGCGAAAGTAGATGGTGGACTGAAGGAGAGAATAAGGACATAATTCTAGAAGGGGACTGGATTTTTTAAGTGGGGCATTCTTCCTGCCATCATTTTTTCCAATTCATTTGCTTCATTTATATATAAAACAGAATATTAAAAAAAGTCATTCTTTTCTTCTAACTCAGATCTTTGCTTCCTTCTTCATCAGGTTAGATCCTACTCATTCTTCAAATCGAACACAAATGCCATGACCTTGCCAAGTCTCTCCTGATTGTGTTAACACAGCTCGGTCCAGTGTGCATCCCACCGAATGGCAATCACAGACTGACTTGTCCGACTCTGTCTTAAATGTCAGCTCCATGCAGAACCTCTTATGAGAGTCTGACACCTCGATGCCCAGGTACATGCCACGTAGTAGTTCTCAATACCTGCTTGCTAGATAAATACACGTGAGTTCCCATTCCCAAGGTCTCAACATTCAAGTGGTACTTAAATTGGGAAACTAAATTCACACTAGAGAAGTTCTGGATAGGGAGACTAAAGTCTACAATTTTAGAAATAATGAGATTCCATAAAAGTGGGGAATCACTATGGAAAATAAGTCAATTATTTTTGGAAGCTTATTCTCACAATAGGAAATCTATCAAAGTGAACAGCACTGGAACACAGAGGCAGGCTCATTAGGAACTGCTTGAAATACTCAGTATCAGAAAAATAATATCAGAACTTGTTACCAGTGATCAAATAAAACCACTGGCAATGTACACACCAGCACAGAAATCTAACAGGAAGATAAATGGTTTAAAAAAGTTACAGTCCAGGCACGACAGATCAAGGGAAATCGAATTTAGAACAGTGGAAATTTCAAAGCCTGCCCCTATTGCTGATCACAGCAGTAAATTGCATTTTAAAGTGTTTTCACAGAAATAGTCACTAAGAAAATCTGTGTAGCACTGAACTGCCAGCAGATTTTAAAACACAACGGTGCCTCTCAGAAGATAATAAACACTTGATGCAATCTAATTCTGTATATATTTTTGATTCCCTAAGATACAGTTAGTCCACAGGCTTGACTGGCTTGTGGAGATACTAAGAGACTTCATCCAGTTACACCACAATGTGACCAGTATGACATCCGCATAGCTTAGCAGTTTTCAAATAATACTACGCTAGTTCTGGGTTAAATAGCCTATAAGAAGTAAGTGGCTGGGTCTCAGTTTGGTATCGTTTACTTACTTATCAAGTCTGTTTCTACCTCCTCTTCTCTACTGACTCTTTCCATTAGTGTCTGAACATAGAATCCTTGCTGTTGACCCCACACCCACATCTCATCCCAGTTTTCTTCTGTCTCCACTATTTCACCTCCTTTCTTGGCCCACCAAAATTTAACTTTACCTGTGACACTTTATTAAGAGTTCTTGCCTCCTTGTGGTGACATGCTGTGCACATACTCTAAGGCCTTATTTTTCTTGGCTTCTCAGAGCACTCTACTGATTGCAGCCTCTTTGAAACTCCTCCTTTAGTTCCTAAGACTACAGATCACCTTCGACTACGTGCCCTCTTTTGCCAATGAGATCCTTCAACATCGATGCTCCCACAGGTGTTGTCCCGGGTGCTTCTCTGTCATCTATATACTCATGACCCCCAAATCTTTATCTCCCCCCAGATACCTCCTACGTTCCAGAGCTTACCTGTATGCCCCGAGACATCTCCATTCTACTACTCTACAGCAATCTAAAATTTATCATGACCTTGATTGGTCCTTCACCTCTGGCCCCTTAACAGAGGATGGTACCACCATCCATTCAGCTGCTCAGGTCATACTGTGAGTGTCGTGTTTGATGTTTCACTGTATTTCCACCACTTACATTCTGTAAATGACAAAACTCTGTCCATCTTACCAGTTTAAGTTCTTTTAAATTCATCAACTACTGTCTATTCACACTATAATTCCCAATTCCCTTAGTTCAGTCCACCATTGCCCCTCACAGCCCATCATGTGTCTGGATCAGCTACCTTCAGCCCGTTCTCGACACTGCAGAGAGGGATGTTTCTATAATGCAAATCATATCATTTTACAGCCTTATTTAGTGATCCAAATTGCCCTCAAGAAAAAGTCCAAGTCTCTTAAAATAGCTCATTGGAACCATGATTTGGTTCTAGTTTAATTTTCCATTCTTACTTATTCTTTTAAAGGCTTTTTTAAATTTTTTAGACAGAGGGGAAAGGAGGGAGAAAAACATCAATGTGTGGTTGCTTCTCACACGCCCCCTACTGGGGACCTGGCCTGCAACCCAGGCAAGTGCCTCGACTAGGAATCGAAGAGGCGACCCTCTGGTTTGTAGGCAGGCTCTCAATCCAGTGAGCCACATCAGCCAGGGCTAGTCTTACTTATTTTTTAAAAACTTTCTCGCATTTCTCACTCATTACAAATCCACGTAACCACATTATCTATTAGAACCCCTTTTCTCATCTGGTCCACAGGGATATCATGAGATATTTTGTCAAATACCTTGGTGAAGTCAAGATATAACTACAGTGTCCAACTACCAGCATATAGGAACTCAAAAAATAAACAGAACATGGTATTCTTGAGGAATTGGTGGTGGCTCCTGCTGATCACCACCTTCCCTTCTACGGATGCATGTTTTATTTAAGAATCCACGTTAGACTTTTTTAAAGAAAAAATCACGCTCCAGTGAGCATGTTTTCAGAATCTATGTTTTATTCTTGTGAACAATCAAGACAGTATTTGCAGACTCTAGTGTTTCAGTTCCTGTTCTATTCTCCATGAGTCTTTAGAGCAACAGTTTAGTGAGCTTACTAGCAGGTTTTTTATTGTGCCCTGGGCTACAATTTGCCTTAGCCAGAAAACTCACTCCAAGTAGTAGTTACACTCCCCTCAGCACCCACCGACTGCAAGGACCTCTTAGCAATGGCTCTTCTCCTTCTTTCTGTTCTCTTCCGTTTTGCCTTGCTAAAACAATCGCCTTTCCCAATACTGGTTCT
>PVJI01019034.1:0-31964 GCA_004026765.1 Micronycteris hirsuta
TTAAGAATTCCTTTCGTCAGGTAGAACTGTGCTCTGACTCACTTGTGCCCAGTTGACCCTGTAATAATTTGTTATACCTACTTGGGTTTGTATCTCTCTTACATGCTGCCTCTATAAAGGTAAGATAGGGATTCCTCCAAAGAAGAAGCCCTAGTAGACCAAGCCTAGGTGACCATTTCCTGGCTCTAGAGTACAGCTATAATTTGTCATGCTCGATATGAAAGAGCGAGAGGAAAAGACTCAGTGCTTAAGGGCATGGCTTTGGAATTAGACTTGGGCTCCAGATCTGAGACTTATTAACTGAGTGGCCTTTATTAAGTTACTTAAGTGACTGTGCATATTTCATTTTCTCCTCTGTAAATGCAGGTGTTCAGAATAATATATGCCTCATAAGATTTTAGGTAGGTTTTAATGAGGTAATGCATAGCACTCAATAAAAATTATGATTATGTTTATCCATTATGTGGTTATATAGTTTGTTTCAAAAAAGTAAGAAAATGTGCATATCCTTTAAAGAGTGACATATAAACCTATTTGGAGGAGCAAATTTTTCCTGTTTTAAAATGTAGCAGAGGAAAACCTAGGAATTTTATATTAACCTTTTCTAATGTAATAGATTTGATTTTCCTTTGTGGGCTTCAAGTAAGGCCCATACCCGCCATGAGCTCAGTGTAAATTTAGATGATGAGATAGATACGTTCATTCACCGGATGCTAGAATTCCAGTCTACTAGTTTAGTCACTTCAAACTTCAGGACCTATTCTTTTTTGGCTATCTTTGCAACTTCATCCGATGTTCCCGCTCAGTGGAAGTACTGCAGTTCCCTAATTGTGGCCTACTAATTACCCACCTAAACTTCCACGAAGCTTTTTCCTCTGCCTAAAATGTAACTTTCTCCCCATAGCTAACACTTCATCTCCAAATTTAGCTCAGTAGTTATTTCAGCTCAGATGTTTTCCCACAACCTCCATCCGTTTGATTCTTTTCCTCCCTTTTCTCTGTCCCCAAAGCACCATGCACATACTCTTATCATAGCATTTATCATTGCGTTGGAATTGTCTGTTTACTTTCTGTCTCCCTAACTAGACCACTGATTACTTGGTGCAGGTGCCGTAATCTCCCCATTAACAGACGAGCAATATCAACTTGTGAGACAGACAAATTCTTGGGCCTCACCCCAAGCTTAGAAAAACAGAAAAACTGGGAGTGGAGCCCAGGAATCTCTGTGTAACAAGCCAACCAGGTGCTTCTGATGCACAAAAAAGTTTGAAAATTTGTGCTCTTCAATAATGAGAGTGAATAATCTACAACCAGACACAATAACATGTGTGAATTCCACACATGACATGGAAGAATTCACAAATACATTATTGAGTGAAAGAAGCCAGACATGAGAAGTATGTATCACGTGTGCATCCATATATTCATTTATATTCATTTCCAAAATAGGCAAAATGAATCATTAGTGTTAGAGTGCAAGTATAGGTGATTACCTTTGGTGAATCTGGCTGTGTAATTTGCAGAGCTCAGTACAAAATGAAGATGCAGGAGCCCTGGTTTTAAATGTAGTCCTTTAAATACTTTCCACACATATAGGGCCCTAGAACTTTTACCTTCCCAACTGTCTACATTAGAATGTACTAAGTTTATCTTTAGCATCAGAAATTGTTTGAGTTGCATTGATAGTAACTTGGAAGGAACCTATAATCATGGAAGGAAATTGATCCTTAAAACATGAAAGAATTTGTATAAACTAGTCAGTGCTCAATAAATGGCAAATCATGATTTAGTTGAAACAGCAGAGGATAGCGATTTATCCAGAAATACATGAAATGCATGCAGCCACTTGATTTTCTGCTATTATACAGCATAATATATTATCATACAGGTTTTAATAGTCTTGTCATTCTTGTGTCACACATCTGTGGCAAACAGAAACTTCAAGAATTGGAATCCTGTGTGAAAAAGTTAGCAAGAAATACAGCCATGTATCCAGTAGAAAATGTGTCATTAATCAGTAATTTGCAGAGAACAAGTTTTGTGAGGGAGAGGATGGAAGATCACATGAGCATGGACATAATTGAGGGTAAAAGAAGGCACCAAAAACAGCAAGAAAGACATGAGTGAGCTTCCTCTTTATATTTCTGCACAAGGCTTTTCTGGGTTTAAGTATACTGATATGACCTAGGCTCAGAGGGTAACTCACTTTCAAGCCATAAACATAGATAGCTGTTTGCATCTGAGGGAAGCCTGTCACAGCAATCTGCGGTGTAACATATTTGCCTGAGCCTGGTGTTCCCTCAGGGGAATAAGAAGATGTTATAGTTGTGAGAATTAAAAAGACATCAGTCTCTTCTTGAACAGGCAGCTCTAGGCTGGTATCTTTTGGGGCAAGGTAGGGAAAACCTTTATATTTAATCTTTAGGATTACTAAAATGTAAAGTGAACTCATGATAGGTAGTGTATATTCTTTTGTATTGTTCTTAAGATTCTTAATTATGTAACAGAGTTCTTTCAGAAAAAAAACAACATGTGACTGGACAAGTAATATCTGTATTTTTTATCCATATATAATAAAATATGTCCATTAAGTCCTGTAGTTTAGAAACATTGCTTATATCATCCCACGTGATACACTGCCCGACAACATAGCTCAACGCCATGGTCATCATCATCATCATAGTTACCTATTCATCAGATGACGCACATTGCAGATACAACTGTTTCCTAAAGAAGATACTAGTCTGCATGAACAAGATGCAGATGTCCATGCACACGATCTCATGTATTTTAAACAAATATTGAACAACCAAGTCCATTTATGCAAATAGTTGCAAAAATGCAATGTCATGATCCTTGCCCTCTCAACCTATGGAGGCAAGTTACTAGAATTCTAACAAATGGATGTAATTCTGTGAAAAAGAACTAATCAGTAACATGAAGTGCAGCATGTCTCAATTTTCACGTTACTGAATATTTCTCTCTTCTAGTAAAACACTAAGACTGTAAAGTGCTCTCAGTGTTTCTGCAGTCCCAGGTCTATATTGATTAATTCAATAAGCCCCCAAGGTCCTTGGTGTATCTAGTGAAAAACTCAAAACTATTTGTACTTTGGTTAATATTCAATTTACTAAAATTATGTATCTGATGAATAAAACTTGGGAATCAATTTTTCTTGGGCACTTAAACTTTGATTACAGTTTGACTGTTTCTGTACAAAGTTGCAATTACAATTTAGCATAATATTCTCTTGAGTACGTCAAATCCCTGAACACCAGACAAAACACACACTAATGCACTAATTACAAAATGTGTTATAATGTATACAATGAAACTTATTCTAAAATATCAACACCAAGGGTTTAATTCGTTTATCCATTTTATGGGTTTTCATACCTTCCTGCTGTATTTATTGTAATAACTTCCCAGAATTTGGCCAATTTTGACACCTTCCCAGGCTTTATACAGTTTCATGAGCACAGGTTTTCAATGGGTTGTTTATTAAGAAACTGATTTCTTCTCTCAAGTGTTTCAACTCTAAACTTTTAAAATCCATACCTTTTACACAAGTTTTACTTTTGTGAAATTTAATGGTTTCCTAAAAGGTACTTAAATTTTTTATTGTTAAAATTTCAGACAAAAATGTAGTAAGTTCAGCAACCCCTCATACACCTGTCTCCTACTTTCAATACCCATCAATATTTTCCCATAATTTTTCATCTGTTCCCTCCCTCCCTTTTTTCCTCCAATATTTTAAAGCAAATGCAACATATCACATCTTTTCACCATTAACTACTTCAGTATACATCTAAAAAGGTGAAGAGGTATATAACCTCAAAGCTACTATTATAACAGGGTGCAGCCAAGAGGGGGGCCCCAAAGAGGAATTTGTAATGGGGTCCAGAAGAGCTTGAAGATGATTGGCTCCACACCACAGGGCCACACCTACCTGGAATGCTGGCAGCTGTGGCCAGTTGTGGGAGGAGCCAGAAATGAGGCTGCAGAGGAAGATTGGCGCTGGGATTTAAACCCAGGCACGGCAGCCATTTGGGGTCTCTTTTTGGGACCACACATCTTTTCGGGGTCCACGCAGTTTTGGCAGAGTGGGGACCACACAGCTTGAGCGAGAGTCAGGACCAGCAGCTTTGGAAGTGCTTCCCTTTTTGCCACGTGGATGGTGCCCGGAGACTGCCTGAGATATGGTACCCCAGACTGGGCAGAGGGAGAGGGAAGGACTGTGTGCACTTGTGGGTATTCTAAAGAACTTCAGTCTGTATAATTTCTAAATAAATAATAATTCCTTTCCTTTTACGTGTTTCCTCTGGCGGCAGGCAAAGCTAACCTCGTACGGGGGAGGAACCCCTGGAGAAAAAAGGGAGGTCTTTCATATCATTCAGCGCCCCCCCGTCTGTTCTGTTACACTATCACAGATAAAAAATTAATAATTATTTGCTATAATCGATTCCCAGCCCATATTCAAATTATCCATTATTTTAGTTTTTGTTCAAACAAGTGTCAAAACAAATCCATTCACTGTACTTGTTGGGTCTTTTAAGTTACTTTTACGTCTCTTTGAATCTAGAAGAGTATCTTTTAAAATTTTCATTCCTCTGACTTGAAGAAAGTTAACTTCTAGACCATCTGCACCATGTACATATGGAATACTCCTCAGCCATAAAAAAGAGTAGTCTTACCATTTGCAACAGCACAGATGGACCTAGAGGGTATAATGCCCAGTGAAATAAGTCAGTCAGAGAAAGACAAATACCATACGATTTTACTTGTATGTGAAATCTACAGAACAAAATAAAGAAACAAGCAAAATTTAAACAGACTCATAGACACAGAAAGAGAACCGGTGGTTGCCAGACAGGAGGGAGGGTGGGGATATGAGGTAAAAGAGGCGAAGGGACTAAGAAGCACAAATTGGTAGCTACAAAATAGCCATGGGGAATGTAAAGCATAGGAAACACAGTCAATAACATTGTGATGACTACAGACAGGTTATGTCTCCCAGGAGGTGGAAGCTGTGTGAGCCTAGCCGTTAGTTCCCTTATTGAGCTCTGTCATCCTGAACATACTGTTAAGCCCCTCTCTTACTTGGCTATTGTGTGTGATCACTGACAGGAATTCACAGCTCACTCCCCTTCCTGCCGGGTTATAAAGTGTGACCACCAGTACTGGCCAGTCCTTGGTGTAACTGCTACTTTCACCAGGACCATATTCATAGTGCCCAGTGTTTGGATGAAAATAAGTACCTATCTATACTCGATAAACAGATGTACGTTAAGTGTTACCGAGGAAAAGGGCCAACGGGGCACCCAATGATTCCCCAGCCCCGCTCTAGGTCCGTTTTGCACGCCGCCAATGGAAAACGTCTCTCAATACCAGAGACTTGTGAAAAGGAAAAGAATTATTTATTTACAAGTTATACAGGCCTGGGATAATGACTTAAGGCCTTCCTTTAAAATACTAAAGTTCTCTAGAATACCCACAAACACCCACAGTCCTTCCTCCCCCCCTTGCCCAGTCCAGGGTACCATATCTCAGGGAAAGAAGTAGAAGTCCATGATTCAGGCAGACCCTCAGTTCCAACACCATCCACTGTGTTGCAACCGCAATCCCCAGTTAATCCAAAACCATGTGGCACCTTCTCATGGCCCACCAGCAAGAGTCCATTCACCCCTTTTCTTCCAGGCAAAGTCTCTGCTGCTTCCTAGGCCGCACAGCCACGTGGTCCTGCCTCTGTCTCTCAGGCTGAGGGGTCCCCACTCCTCAGCCGCGTGGTCCAAGAGAGAGATATGGCTGCTATGTCTGGGTTTAAATCCCCCACACCGACCTTCCTTTGCAGCTCCGCCTCCGACTCCTCCCTCAATCGGCTACACCTGCTAGCACTTCATATTCCTCCAGTTTTTCTGGGCTGTCATGTTAGCTGTGGGCAGGGGTGACCCCATGGCCCAGAGCCAACCATTTCCCAGTTTTCACGCAGGCTCTGTGGCTAGGGGGAGTTGCCTCTCGGCTACATCCTGGGTGGAAATCTCCTCCATCCCCCTGGCTCAGAGCATGGCCCTGCTCCAGGAGTCCCATCTCCTACCTAGTTCAGACCTGTGGGCGTGAGGACATTCCATACATATACTTTCAATATTTCCTGGATACCTTGAGTTCTGGACCCCACTACAACTTGTTTGGGCCCATTTCTTGGCTGCACCCTGTAACATAAGTGGATGTAACAACAAACCCAAATATATCAGCATTCCCCCATTCTTAAAAGATAAATGAAAAATTAAACATGCCCATTCACTCTTTTTTGTTACAACTAGGTTTTGCATCCTTTACATTATTATGAACGAATGACCCTATACAGACACAACTTATTCTAATTAACTACAGTTTTCATCATTGTGGGGGTTTTTTGATGCTTACATTATCACAATTTTGCCCTTTTAACCCTGTCACAATATCCTTTAAAATGTCCTTTTCTGGCAACAACCATTTTTTCCAAAACTATCTAAAACATTCTTGTCCTAAGACCCTCAATAAGCTATCCTACAGAGTCTTGGTTCCTTTTAGAGAAGCAGGTTTGTATCAGATTCAGTCTCTGCCCCACCCTTTCCAGTTGGCTTTACTAGTTCACTTATCACTGGCACCATTTCCAAAAACTCGCATTCCGCTTCTCTCTCTGTGCCTGGGAGCCTTTCCTGGCAGCTGGTTTCCACTTTATGGTTGGCAGGCTGGAAGTGATAGGAAATTGACACCTCATGGGAGCAGTGTTCAACTGATAACTCATGGAAGTTGGATATCAATACAACGCCCTCATCCACAGCCGGGATCATTTTGAGGCTTGAAGTTTACACTGATTGCCACAGTCTAAGTTTCCAGCAGTCACAAATATCAAGATACATATCTTCTACCAGCCTTCTTCCCTTCCCTACCACATTTCTCATGTCTCTCTTTCCACTGGAATCTTTGCCTCAATGTCTGCTTTAGAGCAGACCTAGATGACATATGAGGTATCAAAATCAGGCACCTGAGTACTGACAGTAGGCAGAAATGTCCTGTTGTGAGGGCTGTAGTGACAGAGCTGGAAAATACACGTCTTTTTCACTGATGAACCCTGATTGTATTTTCCAGTTTAAACGTTTATGTTGCAAGACTACTTTTCTTACAGTATGATACAGTTTCACTGACAAGACTTTCTTCTAATTTTACAAAGGATTGTTATTAAATGTTTGATGATGGCAATGTGGTGATAATGATAAAAATAGTTTCTATGATCTAAAGAACCAAACTTTTTCAAGAATTTCATTTAAATTAAAAAACACTGAGCTAAGAGCTAGGAACACAAAAATAAAAAAGCTGACATTAGTAAAATAAATTAGACATTTGCCTGTCAGAAAGTTGAAGAATTAAAAAGGTCATATTTTGACATTCATACTCCTATAAAGGTCACATTTTCACATGAGAATGGTTCTTTTTATTTAAAAAAGATGACTATTTGAGAGAGAGACAATGGTGGTATTTTGTCCATACTTAGGGATAATGTAGTGAGGAACTTTCTTATCCTACCTCAACTCTTTTTAAAAATCTTTGTTAACCTTAGAAAATATATTTTTTAATACAAGCTGCTATGTTGATTTCAAAATCAATAGCAATACCTGACTTCCATTAGCATTTCAAAAAATTAAATCCTGTTAAAAGTGTCTTCTCTCCTGGAAGGATACATATCTGAGAAGCAAGTTTTAGGTGTAGAAATGACTGAATGGCACAGTTTGCAGAGGAACTATAAATTCAACACTGGGTTGTCTTTAAAATATATTTGTGTGATTATTTAATAGAAGAAAGTTCACTTTTCTTCTAGCTTCCAGTCAATATAGAAATATGTGACCACACATAATTCCCTACGGAACATACTCAGAATGAAATGTCTATATAGAGGGGGCCCTGGTTTCCCTATCCTAGTCTTAAACTTCTTTCCAAATTTACAGTTAATTTTTCTAATGATTGGATTGTTTATTTTTGGAAAAACATCACTTATTGTTAAAACACTTATTCCAACCTATTTTCTGTTCCTAAGAGATACTCCTTTTATCTGATTCCCCTTATCATTTCAGTACAGCAGATCTTTGGATGAGCTTTCAACTGTCGTTCTGTTACAATGTTGATGAGATGCCACAGGAACGTAACTCTTGTTTATTATTAGCTAGCCTATGGTAAAATTGCCTTTGTTATACCCCATTTTGCTTAAAGTTGTAGAACCTGTCGACCACTGTGAGGACTTGTACTTAGGATAATAATATGTGTTACTAACCATTTAGAAAAACGTATTTCCCCTCCCCCAAAATGATGCGTACACATATCAGTTCAAATCAATGAACATTTGATGGATGCATTTGGCAGTAGCAACAAATTCATACGCCAAAATGTGTTAGGTAGGATAGATAGTAAACCAAGGTAGGGGGAGGAGGGAGACATGTCTCACCCACTAACTCAGCGAGCAGTCCTCAGCCTGCTCCGATTAGACTGCCAGGTTTTCCGAACATCATAAGAATCAGCATGCTAACATAGGAGGAGGGGAGCCCGTCAAGTTCTGTATGCATTGTTTCCACTATCTGGAAAAGAAAGCCTTTGAAACTGTGTATTCATCCCAAGGTCTAGAAGGAGGAGGAGGAGGAGGTTCACGTGCCCAAACAGAAAGCCCACAAAACAACCTTGGTTAATTGCCTGCCTCTGGTCACTATCTGTTTTATGGGGGGGTGTCTAGTGCTAACAGAAAGAGCCCATAAATAACTCTGGGTAACTGCCTCAACTTTAATTAACTGCCTCCTGCCCCTTATCCGTTTTACAACAAGATGACCAAATGTGGTCTGGAGCAAGATAAGGATTTGGGCTAACACAGACCTAAGTTTGGGTAGTCATGTGCCCTGGAGGAGGCTGGCGCCACCTTAACCCACCAATCAATATGTAACTCCCTCACCCCATCTGGCCAACTGTTTAAGTCCTCAGGACAAAGAACCTGATACTTTCGCTTTAGCCACCCTTGCTTTTTGCTGCTCAAGTCTATGTCTTTCACCCCCACCTCGGCAAGGTTCTCTTCCATAAGAACGTATCACTAATAAACCCTGCTTACATACTAATAGACTTGCTGATCTGTAATTCTTTGCTGCATCAGCAAAAGACCCAGTCTGGCCAATGCAACACTGAAAGAAAAGAGTGGATTTGGAGGACCGACGCTACCTGACTTGCTTTACCGGCTATCCTACCTAACATTCCCCCTCAAGCATTTGGATCTCAAATCTTCGGGGACTTGGGGACAATGACTGCTCTGGCTGCTTCCTGCTGTAAGGGGATGTTTTTAATTCTTATTGTCCACAGATATATCTAAAGAAACATTAAGTAGAAACTTAGACTGAGACCTAATTATAGTACAAATTAGGGTAAATAGATGGATGCCAGACATGAGTCTGTCTGCTGAATATAAGCATGAAAGTACAACTTCCGGAATAGTAAATACATGGCATGCCGGCTGTCACACCTCAATCCTGAACTCCTGGCAGGCATGCTAATCAAACTCATCATTCTTATCTGCCGAGTGTAGACAAGGCTTCCGCACAATGTTTGCAGTGGCACCATCCCTGGGTCAAGGTGGGTTTGTGGAATGAAATTATTTATCATCTTTAAAGGAAAATATAAACAGTTTACAAAATAAATTGCTACTTCTTAATTCTCAGGGTATACCTCAACTAGAATAAGATGAAATATGGAAGACTTATAAAGTCGTGCACTTTTTTCCTGGGTTCTAAAATTTTGGGTATTGCTTCATATGTTGTGTTAAAATTTTCTGTTTCTTGCCTGTCCTAATGATGATAAGAAGTAGAAATAGCCCCAACCCTAAAGATCAATAAATCAACTATTTAGGAAGTGTGCACATAATGGATAAATTGCTTTTCCTAACAACCCATTTAATGTTGGATAATATTATCCTAAGCCAAGTTTAAATTTCTGGGCACTGTAGATCATTCTGAGCAGAGCTAAAGTGATGTTCCCACTTATTTTTCCACTCAGGTTCCTATGGAAACACATTTTGAGGTGGCTTTTGCCAGAAGAGAATATTTTGGTTTATTTTTAAATTTAAAAAACAAATGCTATTTACTATGCAAAGCAAGAATTCTTTATAGACTTCTGGACTCAGGCTAAAATGTGATTTCATCATTTGTTTGTCTCCCAAGAAAGTCAAAATCATACAGCCAACAATATTTAGGGTTTGCATATGTGCATTAGAGAAGAAAACAATCCTTCATTCTTCAGTTTAATAAATATATTGATTTTATTAAATTTATGAAGCTACTTTATATTTTCATGCAAAATCTCAGATAATACACATTTTAAGGAATGGCAAATTTTACAAACCTTGATTAAATTTTCAATTCAATTCCATTTTAATTTTAATGGTTCCTATTTATTCCTAACATGGGGTCTATCTTTAACTAAAACAAGACAAAACACAAAAAATACATTTGTACCCTGCTATTCACTCCAGCTGTTAAAAAAAAAGTCCTCTTCTAGTGGTATAACTGAACACCTATGTAAAGTATGCTAATACTCTAAGAATAGCACTTCAGGATAAAGTGTTTATGTCCATTCACAATATTACTTCCTAGAATTTCAAATTTGAATAAAGAAGTCTGTATCTACCTTATCCGTGGCATTTATGTATTTTTTAGATACTAATTATGTCCAGTACAAGCCTTGGTCTTTTCTCCCTAAAGAGATCTTGTTGGTCAGTCTACAAGCTGCATATCTCTGCCCTTCTGATCATTTAGTTGAGGTCCATTTAACTAGACTCGTATATAACATGCCAGATGCAAATGGACAATTGCTTTGACCAAAAGTCTGGAGAACTTCTGTTAGAAAAATGAATGAAAAGTAGAGTGCGTGGTAGGAGACATAGAGGCCTGCCTCTACATTATTATGATCAACATTGATAATGTCTGAAACAAATCAAGGACAGTAGAATAATTACATTACTTAATTGTGTTAAAGTAACACTAGAGGGTTACAGAAAAATGCATCGAAGATGGCTGCCTCTTAAGCAGCATCAGAGAAGGAAATGGTCGAATAGTTGAGTCAGGAACTGCTATTACTATGAGTTTCTTAGTACTGTTGTACTTTTTAGAATATGTTATACATATTGTTTCATTAACAATTTAAAAACAAACTGGCATAGGAAAAATAGGGGAGGAAACAGCTGCTATCTTTTTGCTCACATGGATATATTAGGATATGTATCAATTCGCCAGCATATTCAGTTAATGAATAATACAGGGTCAAATGCAAATTGGTGTTTACACTGTCCTCTTCCTTTTGGTTACTTTTTATCTCTTAATTTAAAATGTAATAAAAATGTTTTCTCTAGAAGAAAACTTATTATATCTTTTTCTATGCAAAAGAAAAAAGTACTTATTCCTCCTTGATTTTTTGTCTCAAGCTATCTCTCTAGCTATAGCAAACACTTGCCACTCCCCTCCGAATTCTATACTAACTCATTTCCATAAATCCATTTCCTTCCATAGAGAACGCCAAAATATCAGGCATAATTTCTCCTTACAGCTACATTTACTTAAAGATAATATTTCTCACAACTGGCTATATTTATTTAAATGCTTTTAAAATAATCCTCACTGTAGACCCTACCTGCCATCTTGCTCCATGAGGCACAGCTGCCTTTCCTTAAGGATTTTTGATCAGTAAGGGTGCGTTGTAGAAATGGCCAATCTTTCTCTCATGTGAAGTAATGGCTCATCTGTTGGCTCCCCTTGCAGCCAGCCATTGTACTGTCTCAAAGCCTCTGTCTTCGGGGCACTGGCCTACAGCTCCTGTGACAGTGTCTTCAGCCTTCTGCTGAGGGCTGTGCCCGTACATAATGTGAATTGTCGTCTGTCCATTCTAACCTCACAGTAGGCAGCAATGAAGAATCCAAATGAATTAACCTCAGCTGCTATGTGCTACAGTACATTGTCCAGAAGTTCTTCCTAATTCCTTCTTTTCATAACATTTAAAGATAGCATGACACCAGCAGAGCAAACCACTTCACCTTTATCCCCACAGCTAAAAATACATGCCCCAAAGGTAGGTTTAAAATTAAGAAAATACAATTTCTTTTAACTGGGAGGGTTGAAATTTTTAACACACAATAACTAGTTCTAAAATTATAGGCTTCAATCATGAGATGAGAAGGCAAAATCTTCATAAGAATTCTTGTTATAGAAACATCAGTCTAGTCTCTTAAAATGCAGTAAATGAAAAGCCAAATTTATGCAATAAAATATGGATTGTTTGGAAATACAAAAGGCTTTCATTATTTAAAGCTCTTTATTTCATAATTCCTTTAGAAAATGAGTTTTTCTTCTCCATAGATCATTGACCACCCTAACAACTTTGCCCGAGAGGATCAACGACAGAGAATTTTAACTTTTTTCTATTGTGAGGCTAATTGAAAGCATTAGAAAATACAGTGCCAGTTACCAGAATTAAACTTACACAAAATTTTAAATACACAAGTTACTGTGTAAAGGAGAGGTCACAGATTTGTCCAAAAACAGATACTTTTATTTCTCTTCTTTCCTTCTTTTATCCTTTCCTTTGTCTTTTGTTTTTACTTTTTGAGACATTTAAAATTTCAGGGATATCACATAAAAATCTGGACTCCAGCCTTCTCCTCAGAAAATGCAAGTATCTAGCAAATCACATTTCCACTGGCAACAAGCAGCTAGAGTTAAGTAGCTGAGTTCCTTCTCAGGTGCAGCATGACTACCCCGGTTCCTGGAAGCCCCTTCATACACTATTGCACATCAGGTCCAGTCAAATTCACTCATTTAAGTTACCTGCTTAATGTCTATGGGTGTATATTGGATTTTGTGAACATCAATTTTCTAAATAAACTAATTATGATATTCCCTCATTAGGTATGGTACTCATAGACCATAATCTTAGTAGTTACAGGAAGTTTTAATAGGTACAGGAATCCTATTTAATGGCTAATTACGTTTCATCAATACATAGCAATTTATATTTAAATTAAGTGGCAGAAATAGAGCTTTTAATGTAGGGTAAAAAGTAAGTAAATAAATAAATAAATAGAACTTCTGTGCTGAAAACTGAAACTAGCCAAACAGTATTTGTCTTTGTTTTAGAATTAATTTGATATACAGTTAACCCTTGAAAAATACAAGTTTTTTTTAATAATTTTTATTTTTCAATTACAGATGACATACATTATTATATTGGTTCCAGGTGTACACCTCAGTGATTACACACTACATAACTTTCAACGTAATCATCATGATAAATCTCATGCCCATCTGACACCATACATAGTTATTAGAATATTATTGACTATGTTCTCTATGCTGTACTTTACCGCCCCATGATTATTTTATAACAACCAATTCGTACTTCTTAATCCCTTCACTTTTTTCACCCATCCCCCCAACCCCCCTTTTATGTGGCAACTATCAAAATGTTCTGGAAAAAAACAAAGGGAGTAGACTTGAGGGTGAGAGGTGGGGATGGGTGGGGGGGCGTGGGGGGGGAAATGGTGACAACTTTATTTGAACAACAATAAAAAAAACTTGTACATAAAAAATGTTCTATGAGTCTGTTTCTGTCCTGCTTATTGTTATATTTTGTTTTTTAGGTTTAATTGTTGATTGATATGTACTTATTGCCATTTTATGGTCCTAGTTTTATCCTTTTTTATTTTTTCTTCTTAGAGAAGACCCTTTAACATTTCACATAATACTGGATTAGTGATGATCGATTCCTTTAGCTTTTTTTGTTTGAGAAGCTCTTTACCTGTCCTTTGATTCTAAATGTTAGTCTTGCTGAGTAGAATAATCTTAGCTGTAGATCACCTCTTTTCATCACTATGAATATTTCTTGCCAATCTTTTCTGGCCTGCAAAGTTTCTGTTGATAAATCAGCTGACAGTCTTATGGGAGCTCCCTTGTATGTAACTAGCTGCTTTTCTCTTGCTGCTTTTAAGATTCTTTCTTTGTCTTTAACCTTTTGCATTTTAACTATGATGTGTCTCTGTGTGTGCCTCCTTGGGTTCATCTTGTTTGGGACTCTCTGTACTTCCTGGAATTGAATGTATAATTCCTTCACCAGGTTAGGAAAGTATTCCATCATTACTTTTTAAAAATAGATTTCATATTCTTTCTCTTGTTTCTTTCTGGTATTCCTATGGTGCAATGTTGGCATGCTTGAAGTTGTCCCAGAGGCTCCTTACACTGTCCTCATTTTGGAGGATTCTTTTTCCTTGTTGCTGTTCTAATTGGGTGTTTTTTGCTTCCTTATATTCCAACTTGTTTATTTGATTCTCAGCTTCACCTACTCTACCTCTGATTCCTGAAAAGTATTCTTCATTTCAGGTCGTGTATCCTTCATTTCTGACTGGTCCTTTTTTATGCTTTTGATGTTATCACTAAGTTCATTGAGCACCCTTTAACTCTGAATCTAGTAGAGTACTTGTACATTTTGTTTAGTTCTTTTTCTGGAATTTCCTCTGTCCTTTCATTTGGAATACTATTCTTTTTTTTTTTTTTTTAAAGATTTTATTTATTTTCAGAAAGAGAAGAAGGGAGGGAGAAAGAGCAATGTATGGTTGCCTCTCACATGGCCCTCATTGGGGACCTGGCCCGCAACCCAGGCATGTGCCCCGACTGGGAATCGAACTGGGACCCTCTGGTTCCCAGCCCGCGCTCAGTCCACTGAGCTACACCAGCCGGGCCTGGAATACTATTCTTTGTCTCTTCATTTTGGCAGCCTCGCTATGTTTGTTTCTATGTATTAGGTATAGCTGCTACATCTTCCAAACATGGTAGAGTGGTCTAATGTATTAGAGGAACCTAAGTGTCCTGTAGGTTCCAGTAGCACAATCTTCCCTATCACCCAAGCTAAACACTCGAGGTGTGCCCACCAAGTAGGCTATGTATACTCTCCTCTTATAGTTTAGCCTTGATTGTTGTTGTTATGTCAGTGGGAGGGATTTTCCCCCAGGACAATAAGCTGCACGAACTGGCTGTGACCACTGACCACTGTGGAGAATCAGCTGTGCAGAAGCCCTCCCCATAGAGCAGGACTTACTTCATTGGGGTTCTGGTGACCACTGAGTCCCCCCTTAAATGTGTCATTTGTGGATGTGGTTGGGTGGTAATGCTTTGATGTGGTCTTAAACTGTCCACTTAGTGCATTGGCTCTAGGTTCTCCCAGGAGGTGCAGGCCAAGGTTAGCTGTTGCCTGTGTTCTACCTGGGGCCACCTGGTAGGAGCTACAAAGCAATCTGTAGATGGCTGCTACTTGTGCTGGTCTTCGAGGTGCCCAGGCAAGGCTAAGCTGCAAACCAAGGCCAGCTGCTGCCTGGGGCCACTTAGCAAGAGGTACAGGACATGCTAAGGGCAGATGCTGTTTATGTGATGAATTTTAGAAAATCTGACTCATCAACTGCAACAGTCCACTTGTATGGAAAAACCACCGGAAACTGCTTGGATGGACCTGAAATTGTGGTTGGATATGGTGTCGGGGAAACACCAGGGTTGGGCAAACAGTGTGAGCCAGGTTGATAGAGACTCAGAATAGGCACCTGCCTTCCCACTATGTCAGGGGAAGGCTCATCAAAGGAACAATTGACTTTGCCAGCATTTCTGTCTAGGAGAAAGCTGCCTGCCCACCAGCTCTCACCCTGATGTTGGATAATTCAGTTCCTCCCTGTATGGCTCTGCTGTTTTTCAGGCAGCTGCCCTCATGCTAGAGCTCAGAGGGAGTGAGTCTACGTAAGTCCATGCATGGGCCCTTTTAGAGAAACTTCCTGGGACTCTAGAAGACCTTCATCACCTTCCACCTCAATTCCCAGTGGTTTTTACAGCCAGGAGTTATGCGGACTTCTCTACCTGGCACTGGAACCCTGGGCTGGGGAGGTGTGGTTGGGGGCTGGGACCCTTCACTCCTGAGATATCCTTCCTGATTTTTATTTTTCATGAATTGATTCTTCACAGAGTTAAATAAATTTGTAACATATTTTTGTTTAAGTATTTAAGCTCTAGTCACTTTCCAATTTAAATTCACATATTTAATAAAGATAAGCAATAAATATGAAATTTTCTTTTTGTTTTAACACTAGAATATTTGCTGAATTATAGTTAGTTGCATCCAATAATTTAGTTCTAAGATATAAGACTTAACTGAAGTAAAGGAAGTCTTACAATTTAAACCACCATTTTTAATTAAAAGTAGTTACACTCTTCTCTCTTTGACCAAGTTTTCTCAAGATGGGTGCATGGGTCTTGCAACTTTGACTTTGTAAGAACCAACCAACAAATATTCAGGAATTTTGAAAGCTAGTAGTTGTTTGAAATTAATCATAGTGTGAGTATTTACACCACAAAATTTGATAAATGCTACATATCAGGAGCCCTCCTCTCTAGAAAGCCCACCATTAAACAATTACCAACATACCACTGCCTATACATCATCAAGTGTTCCTTAAGTGGTTTGGAAATTTCAGAAAAAAAAGTACATACATTTCACAAATGTGAAATGCAAGATTAACTATTACCATCCCCCAAATATTATTGCTTCTTCATCATTTCCTTAAATGATGTTCAAGAGTAGTGGGGATAGCTATGAATACAAAGTTAACAAGGTGAATTAGTCTCAGCTAATAAATTTTCACATCATTTTTACTAAGCTGGGATTTTAAGTTATCATAGTGTTGTAGTACTGTATCTATGAAAATAGATCAGTGACTCAAAATAATTTGGAATTACATAAATGTAATGACAAAAAGGGTAACAGAAAGGTTTCAGTTCAGAATATGATTATATATGAACAGTATTTCTGTACAAAGTAGAAATTGAATGTGTATGCTCTGACAAAGATTCCATGAATGTAATGATTACATGTAAATAACACACAACTACGAATATCTAAAAAGTAGACTTCGTCAGCTAAGAGATCTAATCATCTCCATCTGCTAAGAGACTATGTGAAATAACAAGGTAAAGAAGCATCCTCATTTTGAAACACAGAGCAGTGACCTTTCTAACAAACCATTCAGATTTTACCAGAATCAATGCATAATAACTTTTTTAGCATGAAATTGATTAACATTGTTATCAACTTTTGTTAACTTTGTTAATTAACTTTGTCAATTACTTATTGTAGAGAAATGTACCCAAAACCAGAGGCATCATGCACAGTTCTGCTCCTTGTAGGAAAGAGAAGTAGATATCCTGCTATTGCTGAGACAATTGTTAAACTAGCTACAAAGTGAACAAGTATCACACTCATGGGAAAGCAGAATGAGCTCTACGTAAAATTCTTTTGTCAAATGGAACTATTTGATGTTATTTAATATCCTTACATACAACATGGAGGAGCAAATGCCACTGTAAGAAAATGTGCACTTGGATCAGAGCTGATGGAGCGAGCCAGGTGTGTGTGAGTTTGTGTGAGTCTGTGTGTATGTGGGAAGGAGGATTCTTGCTGGACAAAAAAAAAAAATAATGCACCCAAATGCAAGGCCACATACTAACTTATTCATAGAGAACTGCTAGCAGTCACCAACCTGCCTCCTCATCTTGACTCAGTATTGAAGGAAATTATTCCAATTACAAATATGGTCTAATTAATTCAATAAACTTTTCTCATATCTGACAGGCACTGATTTGTGGGGCTGGGAATGCATCAGTGATTAAAGCAGAAAAAATATCCTATCTCATTTTGGTATATGTGTGGGTATGTGAAAAGAAGCAGACAATAAACCAAATAAGTAAGTGAATTAGATATTTGATATTTGACAGTTCTTGTCCTACAGAAATGATAATTTCATACAGCTCAAGTTAACATTTTAGAAGATGATAAATATCATGGATATAAACAAAGCAGGGCAGAGGGACAGGGATTTTGGGGATGAGGTGGGGGTAAAGGAAAGGGAGGTGGGAGGTAAGGGAAGGCTTCATTGTAGGACCTTCTCAGTGAGGTTTACAGAGAAACTAATAGCCTGAACTAATCACCTCATGACCAAAATGGCACAATTTTTGATATTGAATTTGGGGATATTAGAATTTCTTAAGGAGACCTTGTGGTGGGCCAGTCAACTTGACTACCAAGAATCCAATGCTTGACAGAGAAAGAGATTGCGCTTATTTTAAAACAAATCCAAATCCTTCCATAGAAGTGGCTTATACTTTCAAACCTGAGTACTACCTAAAGAGTGGACAGAAAACCATTGGCTACATCTCCCAGGTTGAAGCTTTTAGGGTTGGTGTGTATTAACCTTGCCTACTTAGCTTCTTTCAGAATGTTCAAAGTAAACTGCAGTGAAAATTTCTTCATATTTCTGGATCCATATGCATTCTGAAAATCTAGAACTATATGACAGCACCAACACGTGCTACCATTTCCAAGAGTCAACAATGATAATGAAAGAATTTGCAATTTAGTAGAAATACAGACAAACAAAGGAACCAACTGCACATAGGACATGACCCATAGCTGAAGCCTTCATATTGAATAAATACATTCAGGTAAAACGTCACAAACAGCATCATCCCTCCCACAAAAATAATAAAGGGAGTAGTATAATGTCTGGTTAAGGGCTCAGGTACTGACATCTGGGTTTGAGTCCCATTTAACTTGCCGCGTGGCCTTGAACAAGTAACTTAACCTTTTTGTGCATCAATTTCAATCTGGGAATGATCATAATAATGCCAACCTCTCAGTGTTAATGTGGCTATCACATTGGCTAATGCATGTAAAAAACTTAGTGCCTGGTGTGCAATGATGTGACTAGTGCCTGGTATACAGAAGGACTATGTAAGTAATAAGACATCCCAGGCTGTGATGGCCTGATGAATTTGGAGACAACTACTAATGAGAAGCACTATGTATATGTAAAGCTTACTCTAATAGCTTGAGGAACACACAGATGATTCAATGAGTCAACATCTCTCTAAAACCTAGATGTAATCAGTTAAGCCTAAAGAAAATTAAAGTGTCAAAGGAAAGTTTGTCATACAAAAAATAAAACAGTGCTTGAAAATAGCTTGTTCTATTTTAAAGTGTTTCCTTTTGCCCTCATGGACACTTCTCATTTGTTTAACAGAAAAGCACTTTTCATGTCCCTGGATGTTTACAAACTCCTAACTTGTGAAATCTGGTTAGACTGTTTTATTAGTGCTAGTCTAGATCTTTATAGCTTTATGGGAATTCAAATAGGTTTTTCTTACAAGGTCATGCCAAGGTATTAAAATCTGGTGTTGCTTTTATTTAGTCAGACATTTCTGGGAGATTTTGCTTTAATTAAAAGATCATAGGCATGGAATGCAGTGAGGTGTAGAGGAAAGAACAGCAGAACCAAGCAATCTAAGTCTTAATTAAATCACTGAAGCCTTTGGAGCTTCCCTTCCATATCAAGCAAAATAGGAAGAGTACTTAAAAAAATGAGAAAATACTTTGAAAACTGAAAATACTATGCAGAGAATAAGGGTTTCATCCAAGTTGTGTGAGGTTTCTATGTATTGAGGGTTCCCTATAAAAAATACAGTATTATTAATGCAAAATTAGATTCAGAATTAAATATTAATTAGAATGAGAAAATAAGCCACAACAGATTAAAATGTTAAGATACTGACAAATACCACAAAAAAGATGAATCCAGCAACACTGCATAATATTTTTATTCATTAACTGCCTGACATGCTGTTTTCCATGTTTGACTGCACACTCTTTTAACACCTCTTGATAAAATAATGGTTTTCTAATATAATTTTTCTACAGTAAAAAAAAATTCAGATGTCCTCTAACATGATTGATTGAAATTTTTAAGGAACTTACAACAGTTGCTTATAGTTTCATGTATATATTTTGAATTATTGTCATATTTCTAAAAACTTCTATTAAGTGTTTTTCCTGTGCGCACTCTATGATCTCAGATCTTTTTATGTTTTCCTGTCTAGAGACTAACCTAACACATTTATTGATTTAATAATACTTATTAATCAGTTTGTTCTAGAATTGTTATCTTCATCAATTTCATACTCATGTCAAATTAAAATATTTAGACATTTAAATATTTTTACAATGTATTCATATGATGCATCCTTCTTTATTAACTGGGTTACTAAACAATCCCAACACCTAATTCATTGTTTCTACTCAAAATTTATCCTTAAGATTGTTCCTACAGTGGGATAGCTAGTAATATAAACTTAATTACAGAAGAAAGTAACTGCAAGCCACATAAAATATATTCCACAAAATTCAAACTAAATGTGTTCTCAACTAAACTTCCCTTTAGTTGGATCCCAAAAGTAACCGTGGCCACTCCAATGTTACCTAATACTAAAAGTGTGACAGAGAGGACACTGAAATGGAAAGACACAGCACTCTGTTAAAATATTTGAAAAATTTACCAAAACTTTTGACTATGTGAACATGGGCATGGGCCCCTCCCAGGATTTTGAAAAGTTCCTATGTAGATGAAGCTTAAAATTCATTAGGTTCACAGCAAATCTCTGAAGATTTAACTCATCTACTCACTGAAACAAGCCTTGAAGCCTGGTATTGACTTGGATTCCTTAAGAGTGAAAATACTTTCAGGCACCTGTTTCTAGTACAGGAAGGTTTCTTCCATATTGAATATTTGCTCTGGCAAATAATTTTCCTCCACAATCAGCTTATCTAGATTTTCCACACATTTTTTAGCTGCCATCACATCAGCACTCATGGCTCACCACTCACTTTCACATTATGTAATGCATAATAACCAGCAGACCTAGCAATGAATCCACCATCATAGTGAGGTCCAGCCTTTTCTTCCGACATTGAAAACAAACTTTCACTTTGGCTGTATCATCATAGTATTGAGAGAGATGCGCTTCTGTGCCCGGTCTTCAATCCGGGTCATTACAAGTTTAGCTATACCTGATACAGGCTCTTCTCAAATTTTTTGTTAGCCTTGTTACCTTCAATGAAGCAGGTCCTTTAACAGCTTCCATCCCTTTGTCCTTGTCCTTCAAGAGCCTAGCTATGGTGGAATGGGATATGCCTGACTAACGAGCAATAACCATCACTGATTTTCCACCTTCATAGTCCTCAGTCACATTTAATTTCCTTTCCAGGTCAATTACTCAATGTGTTCTCCTACTGACAGCATTAGCCATGGGTTTTGTATGCTTAGGGGCCATGATGGTCGAAACACGAGATGAAATCAAGCACAAGAGAAAATGAAGCAATCAGGAGACAAGAGGCAACATGAGATGTGTGTGGCTGCTGCCGGTGCAATGCGACACACTGTTTTATGGCAAACTTTTTTTATGAGTAGAAAGAGCATGGTCTAAAATATTGATTAAAAGGATAGTACAGTAAATACATAAACCAGAAACATAGTTGTTTCTTATCATTACCAGATATTATGTACTATACATAATTGTATGTACCATACTTTTACACAACTGGCTGCACAGAGGTTTCTTTACACCAGCATGTGGGTAACATGCTGTGCTACCACATTAAGATGGCTACAGTGTCACTAGGCTCCATTATGATCTTATGGGACCACATTCGTATATGTGGTCCATCACTGACTGAATGTGGCTGAGCGACACATGACTGTGTTACAGCATGAGCTGTGAAGCCAGGATTTCTAGTTCCATCATACAAAAGCTGTGTGTCTTGGCCTTTCATCTGCCTCAGTTCCCTCTTTTGAAAATGGAGTTGTTACTAGTCACCTACCATGTAGAGTCATAGGATTAAATGTATTAATGCATACAAAATGCTTAAAGAGTTTCAACATGTAGAAAGCATTTAGTAAGTAGTAATTTTTTTTCACAAAACAATCTTTCCCTCCTTCTTTCCAAAAATGTATTAAGGCTGCATAAACAAAATACAATTCAAATGGCTAAAGTACAATTAATACCCAGGATAATCACCATAATGTATAAAAAATATAAGAAAAATAATAAAAAGCCAGGGATGAAATCAGTACATGAAATGAAAAATGTCATATAAAAAATAATGCCCCATGTACTTGATAGAAGTGGGGAGCAAAAGCTGGCTCTCTGAGTCCTGTGAGGCAGCCCATCTGCTGGAGAACACCTTTGAGATGCTGCAGCAGCAGACTTTCCTCCATCTGTCCTGCTATTTGGCAAAAGATGCTGGCAAAAATTATTAGTACTTAAGTCAAACATTTCTCCATCTTTCTTATGCTCTTCAGAATTCACATCATGTACCAGCATTAAAATTAGTCCACTGCCCTAAGGCAACTCTGCTCCTTAGTGATGGGCTAACATTTATCAAGCAGATGCTGATAGTGACTGGGCAGGCTGGACTGCAATGAAAGGAATACTTCTTTCTATTTCATTTCTAGGGTGTCTTGTGATCTTGTAGAGGGAACTTAACATGAATTCATGGGATCAGAAAAACTGTAGGAAAATGAGTATCCAAACCTACCATCTCTCAACATTTCCCTTTGCAAAACAAGAATGAGAAACCTTTAAAGGTATTGTGTGATCAACCAGAAAAATAAAGTTTTAAAATTCTATTAAGCCTTGCATATTTTCATTGTGCTAACCCAAAGAATTTTCAATAGCTATAGCATATTTGCTCCTTGAATTTTAATTTTCTGATCTGAGAAAGAAATTGAGGCAATTCCTAAATTATCTTATTATTTTTGTTGTTTAAACTTCTCTTAAAAACAAGCCTCTAAATTTTGGTGCCTCTTCTAAGATAAAAATCATTGAGTACCACTTCAAACTTGATGTTTTCTATTAATGCTTATGAAGAACATTTACCTTCCACTTGAGTTACATTTCAGTTAAGCCTGTCAAACTAAGGTACTCTTTGGAACCACCTAGATTGTCTAAAAACTACTTAAGGAAGAAAGAATAAGCCATTATTACAGAAACTGATCAGTTAAAATAATTTCATCTGGTTCTGAATTAGTTATTGATGTCATATATCTATAATAGAAATCAGTGTGCCAATTCTAGATTTTTTGGTCATAGTTATGGACATACATAGAAAATAATTTTTAAAAAATCTCTGAGGTGGTTTTCATATCCTGACACTAAGGAAAAGTTGGGTGTAAACACGAAACTTTTAGGAGGTTTCCTTGGAATTAATAACAACCATAAATGCTGGTTTTTAGCAGCACACCATAAGTAAAACACATCCTTAATATAACTTTGCTTTTTTTGAAATTGGTTTTTGAATTTTTAGATCATGGTAAAATACATATGACATAAAATTAGCCACTTTAAAGTGAACAACTCAGTGGCATTAATTACATTCACAATGTTCAGTAACTGTCACAACTATTTCCAAAACCTTTTCATTGCCCCAAATAGAAACTCTGTAACCATTAAGTAATAATACCCTATTCCTCCTCTCCTTCCCAATTTCCAGTATCTTCTAACCTAATCTCTGTCACTATGAATTTGTCTATTCTATTTTCATATAAGTACAATCATACAATATTTGTTTTTTTATTTGGTCTATTTTATACAGTATAATGTTTTCAACATTCATCTATGTCATATCATGTATAAGAACTTCATCCCTTTTCATGTCTGAGTAATATTTGATTCTGTGCACATACCATATTTTGTTTATTCATTCATCTGTCAATAAACATTTGTGGTGTTTCAACCCTTTGGTTATTGCAAATAAGGCTGAAGTAAACATTGGCATACAAGTATCTGTCTGAGTCCCTACTTTCAATTGTTCAGAGTATACAAAGTCTGTCCCGAAGAAGTCTAGCCATTGTTAATATAACAAGAACGGTTTGCATGGCATTGATGTGACCTAGCAACTAAGGGGAGTGGACTGGAATGCATATGTGTGAACAATGACAACTTCAACTTCACTGTACTAGTCAATGAGAGTGGCAGATGCCATTGAGTGAGCAAGTGTACTGTGTAGCCATCACATTCAAAACGAGTAAGCAAGTAGAGCAACGAATCTGCATCAGATTTTGCACTAAGCTTAAACATTCCTCTGCAGAAACTGTTTGGATGATTAGGAGACTTTCAGGGACAATGCAATGAATGCGGCACAAATAAAATTGTGGCACAAATGCTTCAAATATGGTTAAGAATCTGTTGAAAGTGATCCATGTTCTAGAAGGCCTGAAACAAGAAGAACAACTGAGAATGTTAAATGTATATGGGCTGCAATCAACAAATATCAGCAACTGACAGTTGAAACTAAAAGCTGATCTGGGAATTCCAAAAACTTCCATATCTGAGATTTTTACACAGAATCTTGGCACGAAACATGTGGCAAAATTCGTTCCATGGCTCCTGCTACCACAGCAGTTGCTAATGACTTGATTCAAATTGCTAGCAATGAACCAGATTTCCCCAAGAAGATCATAACTTTGAAGGGTACCGAAGTGTCATTGTCCTATGTACAATGTTTCTTCTATCTGGTATCTTCTTTAATGAATATCTCTGTTTTTTTTATACTCTGGTTTCTCTTCAGATCGTATAAATCTTTTGCCTTTTAATAAATATCTCTATTTTTCATAGTGCATGGCTGGATACTTTCTGGACAGACCCATTTCCAGGTGGAATTGCTGGATCATGTGATAATTCTATGTTTAACTTTTTGAAAAAACATCAAACCATTTTTCACAATGGCTGTAACACTTTATATTTCAATTAGCATTGTACAAAGTTTTCAATCTCTCTATATCTTCTCCAGTACTTATTTTCTGTATTTTTTAAATTACTGTTCAAGTACAGTTTTACACCTTTTCTCACCCCTCCTCACCATCCAAGCCCTCCCCACTTCCTTACCCTGTTTCCACCCCCCCTTGTTATTGTCCATGGGTCCTTTATAATTGTTCCTGCAAACCCTTCACCTTTTCCCCCATTATTTCTGTATTTTCAAAAGTGGTATCATAGCCATTTCAGTCAATGTGAAATAGTATCTTATTGTGGTCCTGATTTACATTTCCCTAATCACTAATGACGTTGAGGATCTTTTCTTGTGTTTATTGACCATTTATATGACTTCTTTGGAGAAATGTCTATTCAAGTCTTTTGTCCATTTTTAATTGAGTTGTTTGTATCTTTGTTGCTAAACTTTAGGAGTTCTTTATACATTCAAGGATGTTAAACCTTAACGATATACATGATTTGCAAATTTTTCTCCCATTCTGTAGGTTGTCTTTTCACTTTCTTGATAATGTAACTTTGCCTTTTTAAAAATAGCATTTAAATTTTTCTCTTTGAAATAAAAGATGATACAAAAGTATTTAAAATACTAACCATAACAGTTAATGCTATAAAGAAATTAATTTCCTCCCAATGGGTTCATTATTCTCAATGTGGAATACATTAATTAACCCTGTTTCTTGTATGTATAAATGAAAGTTTATTTTAATGAGAACTATTTCTACAACAGTTTTTCAGAGCTAAAATAATGACAAAGGAATAATGAACCTTTGTTTCAGTTACAGAACACTTTTCTCACCTGTGACTGAGGAACCATTTACTTTATTGGAATTAGGTAGTATTGATTAGAAGAGGATCTATTATATTGAAGGGAGAAATTGTATAAGGTTTCATGAAAAGAGAATATGTTAAGTCAATAAATTCAAGGGAATTTTGTGGAGAAAGAGAAAAGATTAAAAAAATTAGGAGTATACTCATTCTTGGGAGCATAAAATTTAGACAAGCCAAGAACACAATTGGAATTTACCGAAATGCACAGAGCATATAGCTAAGATCAAAATGTGCAAGCTCTACTCCTGTTTTTTGTTATAAAAATTTGCCCTCATATTAATGATATTAAAAATGAGAAAAGCCACTTTTATAGGAATCAGGGAGAGAGGTAGCTCCATTCTAGAAGAGCTGGGGTGGAATTTAAAGAGAGACAAAGCATGGACCAATGAAGAGGATCTTGATAGTAGATAAAAGGGATTACATTGAGCCTGTGTGCCTAAGAGCTTTATTTATTTATTTATTTTTTTAATATTTGACTCAGATTTTTTATTAATTGATAGATGATTGTTTAGAAATATTCTTATTAAACTTTTTTACAATGCATATGTTTTTCTCATTATTAAGTATGTGTTTAGTTACATTTATGTCATGGTATTTGACAATGTGGGAATTTACAGAATATGGAAACATTAGTTTATAGAGTATGAGAAAAAAAATGCAGAATATAGAAAGCTATATGGAAGAGATTTGTTTTTTAAGGAGACAAGAAAGATGCATTTTTTTAAGCAGAGCATGTTGATAATATGTATTGAAGTAATATCTACTTTAATACCTAAGAGCTTTATTAACAAATCCTCAATAAAATGTTTTTACAAACAGGGAGAAAAGAGTTAGCCATAAAGTATTGTAAATTACATTAAGAAAACAAGCCCATAAAACACAGAGCTGATGAAGAGTTATGAAACCCTTTATATTATTATTCTAGAATCAAAGTCTCTTTGTGAATTTTGAGAAGGTAGAAATGCAACCAGGCTTGATAGAGTCACTGATACCTAGAGCTTTCAATCACCCCCAAATGCAATGTATCCCTTAAAAGTGCACAGTATCCTAGTAGCATTCTCCCTTGAAAAATGAACTTAGCAGAACCTGACAATTGGCCACAGCATTTAAAGTTGGAGAAGTGTTTTCTAAAGAGTGAACCTTTAAAATGTTCTTTTCTATATCAAATAAAGGAGCAATCCTTCTTAAATAGTTTTAATTCATATATATATAAAATCTGTCAAGTTATACTCCAGCTAAAGGCAGGATAAGAAACCATAAATATCTAACATTTTATTCTTCGCGAGTCTTAAGGGCAAAAGAGCATGTGCATTCAAGGCAAATATATGCATGGTAAAAATCTTTCCATGGTTAAAAAAATAAAGCTAACCCCCCAAAGGTAGAAAGAGGACGTTATTGAAATCAGTAGGGTCTGAACCCAGCTAAGCCAGTTAAAATCTCCTGTTATTAAAATGCATGTATGTAGCAAATATGTATGTCATCTTAAGTAACAAATCCGAATATACTAGGAAACACATGAATTTTATAGTCTTATTCTGCTAGAGAAAGAAGAGTATTGCCACACAATTGTGTAGTCACCAATAAGACATAGGAAAAACCCAGCACCTAAATTAAAATGCCATGCCCATATGTGCATGTGTTTGCATGTACGTATGTGATTAAACACCACCATTCTCCCCACCGCCACATCGCCGCAGTAGGTGTGTAGCCTCAGTGCTCATTTTGTGTTTCCTGAATATCATTGCTTACTTAATGCTGCTGTCTGAAGTGATGGGGAACAACTACATCCATGTGAGCTGTTCGTGAGTGTCTCCTACTCCCTAAAAAGCAGTGGGACTAGTTTTGAGAACGGGAGCTGATTTTTGAAAGGTAATCTCTAGGTCAACACTATTCAGTTCGACTTGAAGGAGTGAAGTCAAGATTAAGGACACTTAGCTAATGACACTTTGAGACAAAGATTAGTCAAGAACATTCTGGAGTACGTCAAAGGCTGAAGAGCAATAAGAAGCCAGATTCATAAAATAGGTTGTCAGATTACGCTTTACATGCTCTGCCTTTTCCCCTGTGTTTTCCCACATATTTGGTAAGCCTGTTTTTAAACATTCTGGTCTACACAAGAATGTAAGCCCCATGCGGCTGCATTCCCCTATTCTTAGAACAATGCCAGGAGCTCACCGGGCAATGAACGGATACTGGATGAAGAACGATTGGGTTCATCATGTCATGGGAAATTAGGGAAAGTTTCTATAGTCACATTTTGGTCCATGTTTTAGGGAAATAATATTCATGAAACCAGAGGGTTAGGGCAGCACTACTGGGGAGAAATCTTCAAGGAGAAATCCATCTGGGTGGAAGAACTCATGGCTGTAAGACATGGCCATTCCTCCCTCTACGGGGATTGTTCATCCATTATCAGTCCGAAAGAACCTGACTTCAATTTGTTAAGGCAGCTTTGTGTTTGAAGGTAGGGTAAGAGCACCAACTGGGTGAGCCCTTAAAGCTACATTGTATAAATGTATGTAATCAATGTACAGGTCAGAAAAATAACTAGGGAGGAGAGCAGGGAAGCAGTTTAACTTTAGTGCTTGTTGGATTCATGAGGCCTTAGATTTTTCTCCATCTAGATTCTACCTAGGGGGAAGTAAAGGGGCATCATCTTAGATGCTTCAGGTATGCCTTCTCATTTAATCCCACAGTCACTCTATAAAGATAAATTAGGTGGCATTTTACTAAAAAGAACACTGACGTGAAGAGAGATTGAATAGCTGCTTTCGATGGTAGAGCTACAGAATGTTTGAGCTTGGACTCAGACTTGGATCTGTGTAATTTCAGGGTCCACTTTTGTTACTCCAGGACTCGATGTCTTCAGTCTTCCTAAGTTTCAAATTGTATTCTATTAACAGTTTCACATTTCATTGCACTGATAATAGGAAAATAATTTTTTCAGCGTAGGAATGTGCTGTCAATTATTATTTTGTATTTACATGAGGGATGTGGCTATGAACCTCTGCATCAAGGAAAATCACCGCCTGAGATGCCTGAGATGAAAGATTGAAAGACAAAACCAAAAATAGATTGTCCAGAGAAGTAAAGAGGTTACATTCAATGTTGAGTTTAATTAGGAGTGATAAATTCATTAACAATCTGTTCCCTATGTGGTTTCTAAAGTGTTTTTGCATAAATTTATCCTTAGAAAAAATCCATGAGGATTTTTCCATGTATCTTTAAATGCCTTTCTTAGCCTGTGGGAAATATATTCTGTGTTCCTCAAAGACTCATTTTAGGGAGAGCAATATGTCTTGGGGCCATGCACTTCTTCATATGATTGTATTCTTGGATGATGCTAATTAGTACAAGGAAATTCTACCATGTGGATCATCGACACAGGGAGGACTGTTTTTAATCTTTCTGTGGGTCCCTTTTCACAGCTTATTTGTTTTCATCAAATCTGTTTCTTCCCTATGCAGGGCCCCTTTCCTCTATTTTCTTTTTTTACTATCCTCTATTTTCCTGTGCTTTAAAAATGACAAATTATCTAGGGCACTGAATTTTAAGGATATTGAAGTTAAAGCAATAATAATGGGATGTCATGAGTAACTGTTAACTCTAGAATAAAAATGAAGTTCCAAGAAAGCTGGGTTGAAAAAGCCTCTCATGATCAATATAAATTCAATTTGACTATGTATTACACTCTGTCTATAGTTGTCCAATACCCACGGAAATAAATCTGGGGGTAGGGCTTCATGGACATATTTACTGAGGACCAACTGTGTACCAGATGCTGTGCTAGAAAGTAGTTTATATATGTTAACTTACCTTTACAACGACACTGTGAAGTAATTGCTTTTATCCTCATTTTATAATTGAGGAAACTGAGACTTGGAGAGATTAATTGTTCTGCCCCAAATCACACCATTAGAATTTTTTAGAGGTATGATGTGAACTCTGGTGAATTAGGCTCTAAACTTTTGGTTTTTATTTCCATAGGGAAGGACATTATATTAATTAATTGCATCTCTAAATTTCATCATCAATTATTTGAGCAGTACCTTCTAAAAATAGCACATTAATTTCCCTATGTACAACAGTAATGTACAACTAGAAGGCACCTTCTAATATCTAATTCTTTCCCTTTCTTTTTTTGTCCTTTTTCTCAGCTGTACTAGGTTATTTTTTAGTTTAGACATTTTGAAATGCATACAGAAGTGTGTATAAGATGAATATGTATAGTTTCAAGAATCGTAACACAATGAATAACCATATATCCAGATTAAGAAAAAGAACTTTACCAGCACCTCAGGAGTGCTGCTATGAACCCCTCTTTAATCATAATCTTCTCTTTCCCCTTAGAGGTTACCACTGTCTTTGTTAAATTTCCCTTTTTGTTTATCATATTAGCACTCGTGTATGTATCCTTAGACATATTTTATTGAACTTTGAGCACATTACTCACAAGAATCAAACTGGTTCTGTAGGAAAAGTCAATATTGCCACAATTAGAGTAAGGTTCCCAGGAGAAGAGAAACTAAACAGAGTTTCAGGGACATAGTCTGAAATAAACTTCTTCAAAAGTTAACAGGGATCCCTGGGGAAATTAGTAGACAAGATGATAGATGAATGTGGAAAATAGAGAGTTCATCACAGTTGGACATCTAGCAGATCTGCAGTATATTTAGGGATAGGACAAATGGAAAAACTTAGCTCTGTATTTTGTACTTCAACTCATTATGGTCTACCTCCAGTCCTCAGGAATACTGTATCTGAGAAAAATACTTCCATGGAACAACTCAAGTGATCACACCTGACTCTGGTATCAGTATGAAACAGAAAGTAGAAATTTCACCTACATGTGATCTAGACAAATTAAGTGCAAATGCTCACAGGGAGATTCCACTTTAGGATTAAAAAAGTAGGTATAGAGCTCTCAGAGCCGATATTTCAGTCCTGTCTACCAAAAGGAAGACAGTGTTTGGAAATTAAAACCTGCAAAGTTACAAAGGCTTGGTAAACACTTTGGGTTTTCTATTGATACACAGAATGGCCAAATTTTGGAAATATAAATTAAGATCCAGAATGAAAACATTTGCCCTATGACTAAGAGTAAAAACTAGACAGACTCTCAGGAAGAAAGCATAAAACCAAATCTCTGTGCATGCCAGTTAATGGTTACTAGAACAAACCTTAATGCTCTTGAGAGGAAGATATCAAAATTTGGTGTCTTTATAACATATGACCTATAATGTACAGTATACAATCAAAAATATCTAGACATGTAAATAAATTGGAAAATGTAACACATAGATGAAAGAAAAATCAGTCAGTAAAAAGAGACTCACAGAAAACCCAAAAGTCGTAATTGGTAGATAAGGCCTTTAAAATAACAATGATCAATATCTTAAACATATAAATAAAAAATACTACAGTGGGAGAAGAATGGGAGAAATTCAGAAGAGATTGGGAAACTGCTTAAAAGAATGAAATGAAAATTCTAGAACAGAAAAACATAGTACATAAAATCAAAATTTGTTGAAAAGATTAATGGTAAATTGGACACAACAGAAGAAAAGATCAGTGAACTTGAGCATGATTCAGCAGAAATCATCCACACTGAAGCACAAAGAAAAGGAGAAAAAATAAATCTCGGTGATATGTGAAGCATTCTCAAGTTATCTAAAATGTGATACAAGAGTTCCAAAAAGCAAGTAGAGCAAAAATAGGGCAGAAAAGTATATGAAAAAATGTTGACTAAAAATATTCTAATATTTGACCAAAAACAGGAAACCCAAGAAGTTCAGCAAATCTCAAGCAAGATACTCATCCACTTGAAAGAGACTCCTATCGATAGCTTTTGCTAAACCTTTTACAAAAGATGTGGACCATTGTCTTATTCCATGTATCTATCATAAAGAAATATGACAAGTTAGTTTTAAAAATTTACTGTTAAGAAAAGTGAATGGATATTTGTATTTGTCATAGTAACATTATTTTCAACCCAAGTATTTTCATATTTTTTTAGTCAGGAAACTCAGAGCTGAATATAATGGATACTTATAGCACCTAAGTTATTGATATCCACATCCTTTTTCTAAAAGCTTTTCTTCTGTTTGTTTGCTTTTTCTTAGTTCCCCCATGCCATATTTCATGTGCATTTTATATTGGATAGACTCTATAGCAGTTGGCTTTTGAATTAACTAGACCTGAATGGGAATTTAATCCCTACCCTTCGTCACTGTGTGACTTGACCCCTCTGTTCCTGAATGCCCTAATCTGTAAACTGAGGGTAATAAAAATACTCCTATTACCCATCTTACATTTTTGTTGTAGGATTAAATTATAAAATGCATGTCCATCCAGATACAGAGTAGGATCTCAGTTAATGCAAATTTAGCCACCTCA